>JAVRFV010000341.1:0-70435 GCA_032716605.1 Paralithodes platypus
TCCTCATTTTCAATCAGTAGTCAATGAGGCAGTATTGTCATGAGCCAGTGGTGACAAGGAGCAGCAGTAGCCTATAATAGTGTATGACCGGAAGCTTGACAAAAATAGAATGACTTTGGGTAGGGTACACAGGTTGCAGGTGCATCAACCTCTCCCCCTTCTACTCTATTACCAGCTCCCCATCCCATACCAGGACTCCTGCCAACCTTACCCCAGAGTTCCACCCCCTGCTGTGCCCTTGTCTTCTTACTGAACCCTTCATGACCCTGTAGAGCCTCTTCTCGTTTTTCATAGCCTACTAACAGTTCCTTTTTGTCTCCGTCGAGTACGTGAGTTGAAGTTTCTTAAGACACTTTTCTTATTTTTCTTCTTTCGACCAACCATGTCCATTGATTGGTGTAGACTAGAGGGTGTCCCGTAGAAATCAATTACATCAGTCCAGGATCCTGAATATCCGACCACCCTGGTGGGGAGATTGTAGGCACCAATCGAGCAGGGCAGTACCCAGGGGAGGCCATACAGGCATATGATAAGGAGTTGCTGGAACTCCTGTTCCATTTGCCTGGCTTCCCCCACTGTTTCTATTTGTGCCTCACCTACACAGAGAGTAATCCAGCTAACTCTCACAAACACCTTCTCCTATTAATTTCACTACACTTAATAAGCTCACCACACTGCTTTCCAACACACCCAAATTACCTCTAACGTACCTTGATTTTGGCTCTCTATTACTCTTTCAACCTTGGCTGGACACTTGTTACAGGCAGCTTTGCCTTTTATCTCCTTCATACACATAGGGAAAACAAAAATATATAATAATATTTTCCCTGAATGTCCTTTAAATCAGTGCATGCTTTATGTTTATGTCTTCCCCTCTCCTCTTCATCTCTTACAGAAACCCATCTGAATACCAAACAATATTATATTTTACCCCCAATTCTTCCCCTCTTTCGTACCCTTACGTAAGATCTTGGGCCACACCACGGCCTAGCCCCTGTACCCATTACCTTCACTATTCATCTCTAAATTACCTCCACTCATCTTGTTCTTCCTTCTTCATATATACCCCTCTTTTATCTCTCCTTTACATACCCCTTTACCTCCCCTACCCGTAATTTCCTTTACTCTCCTTCACGCATCCACCTTGCTTCTCTTACCCTTCATCTTGTTTCCGTTTAATTATTCCTTTTAACTCGTCCTCTTTTTTCCCCTTGATCCTGTTGCCCTAAACATATGTATCCTTGCCCCTCTTCACCCCTCCTCCAGGATCTGCAGACTGGGTGGGGTAAGGACGGAGGGTGGTGGGCGGTGCGTGGGTTGCCAAGTAAACAAACAGAGTGTGTTGATGTGGCCCTGGTGGCATGTGGTGGTAGCCGGGCTTTGGCTGACCTCCCCGAGTTGCAGGCAAGGTCGCAGCGCCAGGCAAGGTGACGTGCAGGGGAGACAGCACGTAGGCAAGGGAAACCTTATTATATTTATGTATGTAATCATAAACACACGTCGACAATCAAATATAAGTAGTAGCGCTTTGGCTGACCTCCCGGAATTGTTGATCTGATAACCAGACAAGGTCGTATCGCCAGGCTAGACGAAATGCAGGAGAGAGAGCGGTGTATACAAGGAAACCCGTAGAAAAAAATGGCTTATGCGTGAAAACACGTCGACAAACAAATAGCAAAGGTCTCCTGTAAGCAAGAATATACAAAGGTGGAACAAATACACGTAGAAGTTTACTTACAGTCAAGGATATACGTAGACAATGTAACACGTAGTTACCAAACACATTGACAAACACATTTACACAGTAACAAGTAGGTAGATAAATTCGAAGGCAAGAACTGTACGAAGGTAGAATACTGGATGTGCAAGAAGGTGCGCAAACAAATAAATACTTCACAATGGAACACTTGGCTAGTATAAATGATAACACATAAGCAAGAAAACACGTAATCACATAGACACAAAATATTTGTAAACAAGGGAAGGCAAAACAACAATTTAGGGCAAGAAATGTCACAAGAGTAGTCTATAAATATATTTGTCTCAGGATATTTGCACTATACAGTATACCCTGCATTTCTCATACTTATAAACTTTAAAGTGACGAGCTAGCCAAGCATAATATGTGAATTCACTTCTATATGGCAAGCTATACTTAGGTAGGTAAATTCGTATACAAAGTAACAAGTAGACAACGCAATGCGTATAGATTAAGCCAAGCTTAAGACAAACCCAGGACAAATCACAGTAAGGAGAAATTTCACGTAGGCAGGGTAATCACCAGTGGAAATGTCCACAAAGTATAAAGAAAGAGGGAATTTACCAGGAAAGATGGTTGGCAGTAGAATGAAGGCAGTAAGTCAAGGACACTTAACAGCTGAGGGTGAGTAATGCAAGCAGGGAGGATGCGTGTGACGCAGAGAGAGAGAGAGAGAGAGAGAAAGAGAGAGAGAGAGATCATTGGGTTACGCGGCACAAAGATTGGTAGACAATTAATTGTAAGGAATTGCAACTTTATAGGAGAAGGACTTAAGATATCGAAAATAAGATATGATTACGAAATACATTGCGTATTTTTAGCATATCAATAAAATAAGGCATTGGTGGGATTTAATATGAACACGTTTTGCTTGGAATCTGCATGTCACCCAATGAACTGCAACTAAAATTATCCGGAAGTAAGACAGATGCAATTATCAGAAAATTGATGTTGAAGTTTGAAGATGGGGCTTCAAAGTTGATATACTGTACTATTCAAATCAAGGTATTTAAAAGGTGTTGTTTGGTGCATCTTTGAACGAGAGGGAGGGAGGGTTTAGGAGGCTTGGAAGTTGAAGGATGATATTCAAGGTACCGGTATTAATTGTATAAATTGTTGTTTGATGCATCTTTGAAAGAGAGAGAGAGAGAGAGACTATACGCGATGTGAGATACTCTTGTGATTAAAAAATTATGATATTCCACTTGAGACATTATTGTATTGGTTGGCGCAGTAGAGAGAGAGAGAGAGAGCAAGAGCGAGCTGGAGAGGTTAGGCTAGACACGCGTTATGTAAGTCCTCCTCCCCTCCAACACCACCTTCACCACCACCCACCTGTCGCCCATCTCCTTTGGGTCCACGCCGCCTCTGCCTCTGCTGCTGCTACGGGCGGCGACGCAGTAGGCTGAGGTTACAGGCACGGTAAGTTGGCGGCGCGGCATTTCTTTCCCACTCCAGCTGATTACAATTCTTCCTTTTTATTTTCTTCTTTTGCATAGCCTAGTCCTCTATTTTCTTTTCTTTACTCATTGGTATCCCTATTTCGTCTCTTTTCTTACATTACTGTCTTATTCTCCTCCTCGTCTCTCTGGATTAGGTTAAGTGAGGGTAGTGTATATTTAATTAGTTATAGAGGTTATTTTAGATTTTAATACATTGGCCCTTTTAGTATACGCCTTTCTTCCTTGCATTTTGGCTATCATTAGACGATTTTATTAGTTTATGAGAAGTCTTGGAAGTCGGAGAGTTAATTAGATACCTTAGTAATGTAATTTTATTTCTATAGGTCCTTCATATAGGTCTAATAATAGCCAAGACCAAAATGGTGTCATAATGCTGAAGGGGATAATTTTAAATTAATGGCATAATAATGGCTAATGATTTCCTATTACTGTTCCATTGATAGGCTAGTAGGATGCCAAGGTGATAAAGGAGGATATCCAGGAATAAGATGCCAAGGGGTGGAACAGGATGTGACTAAGAGGGTGGCTAGTGTGTTGAGTGTGACAGGAGTGGCATTGTCCTAACCCTGCCTATACTGCTTCATCTCTCTCTCTCTCTCTCTGAAATTAAAGTTACTCAGTGAAGCGAGGCTTATGACTGTTGACCTTTACCTTCTAAAGTTATAAAGCATTTACTGCAAACCACTATTAACATTTTTCTGTATGTCAATATATTGACTGATATAACTTTGATATAGTACGGTAATACTGATATGAACTTTATATATTTTCAGGAGATTAAACACAACGCATACCATGAACTTTATGTGCTTGTTTTGGTAACTTAAGTATTAATCCACTCAACCATAAACAAATATATATAACCATTGACTAGTTGAATTAATTTTCAAACAGCTAAGTTAGTACCCTACTAAAAGTGTTTTAGAGAAAATTATAACTTGTCATGTTGCAAAGTTTCTATTATCTAAAGTGTTTCGCTCTGTTTCCTGAAGTAACTCTGGGCCCAGCCTGCCATCTGACCCTCCATCCCCTATCACCCTTCATTCCCTCCTTCACCTCTACCCCTTCTACTCCCCCAGCATCCCTAAGTACTTCCCTTCATTTACCTACTCCTCCCCTTCTGCATCTCCTCCCAACACCCTCTCCCCACCCTTACTAGCACCTACTCCACGTTCTGCTCCTCCCCAGCAACCCCCCCCCCCTTATCCTCCTCACCCCCTCCTCCTTCCATCCTGCCTCCTCTGCCACCCCTTTTCTTCCACCCCTTTTCTTCCACCCCCTCCTCTTCTCCTCCCCTACCCCAGCCTTTGTTCACCCCGACACCCCTGGCCGGCCCTCCGATAATTGGCAGAGAGAGAGAGAGAGAGAGAGAACTCCCTACGCTACTGAGGTCCTGCAGCTTTCATGAGTAGAGGTGGCTGACTAGAAACGGGCTCGACCAGTATTGTTAGGTAAGGTTAGGTTAAATTAAATTACAAATTTAAGGTGGCACTGGTTTAATAGGCCCTGGTTGTGAAGTTTTGGTTGAATTGGTCTGGAGGAGTTTACATGGAACCACTGTGGGTAGCCTAATCAAGCAAGCAGTGTTTTCGGGTATTCAGGCAGGCAAGTTGGTAACTAAACAGGTAATAGACATACAGGCATATATTTAAAAAAGGGAAGGGATAAGTAGGTAGGTAGATAAACACAGGTATGTAGGTACCGTACAGTAGATAGGGAGGCAGGCAGATAAATAGATAAGTATGTTGCCAGACAGATAAACATTTAGGCAAGCAAATAAGTATGTAAGAAGACAAACTAAACAACTAGTAAGTAATCAAGCAAGTAAGCATATAGTCAGGTAAATAGGTAGTCAGACATGCACACAAGAAAGGAGGCACATAGGAGGGGGGGGGAGGGTTTGCTGTAAACATTGGAACACGTGTGACAAAATCTGCCAGCGGATAAGGCACACATGATCAACAGGAAGCTTATCTGAGGCACAGATAAAGAGATAACAATACAGTTGAGTTCACAAGTTGTTCATGACCTCGGTGGTATATTACATTTTGTAATGTGTAGGGTGCACCTCATTTAGTAAGGGCCATGTGAGCGATAAAAAGACGGATTCACGGGGGCGCAATTTGCTAACGATTTTGATTGTCAACTTGATTATGGCAATATGTCGGGGCTATTTTGATTGTCAACTTGATTATGGCAATATGTCGGGGCTATTTTGATTGTCAACTTGATTATGGCAATATGTCGGGGCTATTTTGATTGTCAACTTGATTATGGCAATATCTCGGGGCTATTTTGCATTGGTATCAGCAACTAAGCTCCGAACGTTCATTAATTTGGGCAACTGGATTCTTATAAAAGTTATATAACAATGTCGTAATCTTGCTTATCGTGAGTAACGAGCTATTATGCCTGGTACGTTGTGTATTCTAATGAGATGGTAATAGAAAATTTAGAAACCAAGGAAAGGTATTACTGATGTAAGGAGTAATTTTCAATTAACTGATATACTAATCATCAACTATGTTTTAGATATGGGCCTAAGAAAACAAATGTTAGTGAAAATCTAATAATCTATAAAGATCAGTAATGCTATATTAGATTATGAATTATTAATAATCTACCCTGACAAATAGAGAGGTAGTACGTAATGTTATGCAGAAAAAAATAATAAGATAGTGAAGGAGAAGCTGAAAAGACGTAATCATATAATGAAAAGGTCAAGGTAAAACAAAAAGTTTTCTGTCATTTGGGTATCTTTCTCCCTCTGAATATGAAAATATTTGATATATTCTTGAAGGAATTAATACAATTCTAAATGTACAGATACATATTACACAATATTCTGTAAAAGCCAATTACGAAATAGTAAAGTTAGAATTAATACGAGCGAAACATGTGAAGTTAATTACGAAAAGAGGATACGAGTGAGTGATGAATGTAATGGTGGTGTTAGTAATGATGTTGGTGATAAAGGCAATATTGGTGATGATGGTAATATTGGCGGTGGTGATGAAGGTAATATTGGTGATGAAGTCAATGGCAGTGGTAGTATTGCTGTAGTTGCATAAGGCTGGTGATGATGTTGATGGTAACATTGGCGGTGATGATGAAGGTAC
The DNA here is from genome assembly GCA_032716605.1 of Paralithodes platypus. NCBI lineage: Eukaryota > Metazoa > Arthropoda > Malacostraca > Decapoda > Lithodidae > Paralithodes > Paralithodes platypus. The sequence continues at coordinate 6,342 of JAVRFV010000341.1, forward strand.
AATTGGTGATGGAGGTAATAATGGTAGTTATGGTGACGATGGTAAAGGTACTATTGGTGGTGATCGTGACGATGGTATAGGAAATATTTTGGTGGTGCTGGTGACGATGATGAAGGTAATATTGTTGGTGATTGTGACGATGATGAAGGTAATATTGGTGATGATGATGAAGGTAATATCGGTGGTGATGGTGACGATGACAAAGGTAATATTGGTGGTGATGGTGATGAAGCTAATATTGGTGGTGATGGTGACGATTATGAAGGTAATATTTGTGGTGATGAAGTTAATATTGGTGATTGTGATGATGAAGGTAATGGTAATGGTGGGGTGTGGTGGTGGGCCAACGTGAGTGTTAGGGGTGGAGGGGGAGGGGGGAGGGGGCTGTGTTATATAACGTGTTAGGGTACGGCTGGCGGCCCATATTGTAGGGGACGATTAGAGGCCCACGGGAGAGAAGGGAGAGGAGTTACAAGGAGGAGGGGGGATAGGAGTTACAAGGAGGAGGAGGGATAGGAGTTACAAGGAGGAGGAGGAGGGATAGGAGTTACAAGGAGGAGGAGGATGGATAGGAGTTACAAGGAGGAGGGATAAGAGTCACAAGGAGGAGGGATAAGAGTCACCAGGAGGAGGGATAAGAGTCACAAGGAGGAGGGATAAGAGTCACAAGGAGGAGGGATAAGAGTTAAAGGAGGAGGGATAAGAGTCACAAGGAGGAGGAGGAGGAGGGATTAAAACCAAATTGTCTCAGTTTGATACCCGATTGGAACTGATGGATAAACCGGTGAGCAACAGATGAACAATACTGATGAGGTATGAAAGAAAGAGGAGAAGCGTCAAAGGAAGAGGTATAGTTGGATGGGGATTTTATTTGAAGAGGAGCAAGCGTGAGGGGACGAAGATGGCCTGGAGGTGAGAGGATAATGTGGGAGCCAGAGCCTACCTAAAGGGAACAATAGTGAGTTAATGGAACGAGGAAACCTATGGGAGAACATGGATACAAACAAAATATATGGGAACATTCTTGTTGGAGAGAGCTTGAGAGGGAGGAATGGAGGAGGAAGCACGAGGAAAAGGAAGGAGTGGGGAAAAGTATGAAAAGGAATGAAGGATGAGGGAGCTGTGAAAGGGAAGGGGAGGATATGAGGAAGAATACAAGAGGACACTCAAAGAAAAAGATAGCGGGTGGGGAGGATATGCGAAGGATTGAAGAAGGAAACGTTATGAGATACAAGGCAATAGAAAACTCGAAAACAGAAGCAGGAGGAAAGCGTATACCGAGAAATGGAGGAGGAAACTAGAGGAAAGGGAAGGGCATGAGGACGCCGAAGGAATAAACAAGGGAAATAGGTAGAATAAGAGGATGAGAAAGAATGGAGGAAGAAACTCGAGGAAAAGGAAGTGAAGAATGGAAACTGGATACTATAGGGGGGAGAACGGAAGGAGGAAAGATGAGACTACGAGACGAGTATAGGAGACAGTAGGCCAGTGAGAGAGAGGGTGGAGTGAGAGTAAAACAGGACTGGAGAACAGAGGCTAGATATAACATGTAAGGATAGGATAATGAGAGAGTGTGGAGTGGGAGTAAAACAGGACTGGAGAACAGAGGCTAGATATAACATGTAAGGATAGGATAATGAGAGAGTGTGGAGTGGGAGTAAGACAGGACTGGAGAACACAGGCTAGATATAACATGTAAGGATAGGATAATGAGAGAGTGTGGAGTGGGAGTAAGACAGGACTGGAGAACACAGGCTAGATATAACATGTAAGGATAGGATAATGAGAGAGTGTGGAGTGGGAGTAAGACAGGACTGGAGAACACAGGCTAGATATAACATGTAAGGATAGGATAATGAGAGAGTGTGGAGTGGGAGTAAGACAGGACTGGAGAACACAGGCTAGATATAACATGTAAGGATAGGATAATGAGAGAGTGTGGAGTGGGAGTAAGACAGGACTGGAGAACACAGGCTAGATATAACATGTAAGGATAGGATAATGAGAGAGTGTAGAGTGGGAGTAAGACAGGACTGGAGAACACAGGCTAGATATAACATGTAAGGATAGGATAATGAGAGAGTGTGGAGTGGGAGTAAGACAGGACTGGAGAACACAGGCTAGATATAACATGTAAGGATAGGATAATGAGAGAGTGTGGAGTGGGAGTAAGACAGGACTGGAGAACACAGGCTAGATATAACATGTAGGGATAGGATAATGAGAGAGTGTGGAGTGGGAGTAAGACAGGACTGGAGAACACAGGCTAGATATAACATGTAAGGATAGGATAATGAGAGAGTGTGGAGTGGGAGTAAGACAGGACTGGAGAACACAGGCTAGATATAACATGTAAGGATAGGATAATGAGAGAGTGTGGAGTGGGAGTAAGACAGGACTGGAGAACACAGGCTAGATATAACATGTAAGGATAGGATAATGAGAGAGTGTGGAGTGGGAGGAAGACAGGACTGGAGAACACAGGCTAGATATAACATGTAAGGATAGGATAATGAGAGAGTGTGGAGTGGGAGTAAGACAGGACTGGAGAACACAGGCTAGATATAACATGTAGGGATAGGAGAATGAGAGAGGGTGGAGTGGGAATAAGACAGGAGAAGATATGAATATCGAATATCACCAAACCACCCAAAACCGACAGCCATATTCTTACCCCTGCCCTTTCTTTGAAGTAGTTTTGCCCCTTCGTCGTGAACAACATAAATAAGAAAAAAAAAAAAGAATCAGACAGATAATACATTTTCCGCCACACAGTTAACCCTTTCAGTGTACGATAGTGCCTTTTTATTATATTTTGACTAACATTAGATGATTTTATTCAGTTTTTGAATTACCCTTAGGGACTGAATAGGTAAAAAACTATCCCATAACCCTTCCCTGCCCAGTGAAATCGCATAATGTTAGCCAGAACAATATAAAGAAAGACGTCACAAATCACAATACTGATAAGGTTAAAATTTAGGACAACCGACGGACTCGACTGGAAAGAGGAAACAAGGAAGAATGGAGGGGAAGGTCAAGGGAGGAAAAAATGGGAGGACGTCTGGAAGGGGAGACCTTATTAGAGCCGAGCACCTCTCTCTTGGGTACACCGGCTGGCTTATTATGGCAAACAACAGCATAGGAGGAAAGAAGGTACGCAGGGGGGGAGGGGGGGGGGGGTCATTGTGGAAATATTTGAGAGAGGTATGAATAAGGAAAGGAAAAGTGGACTTGTGGAATTAAAAATATAAGAGACAAACAGGTTGAACAACAATTAAATGTTTAAGAAAAATAGTTTACACTAAGAGGTTATAAAAAAAAAAAAAATAGATAATAGGAATGAAAAGATACAGGGAAGAGTTGGAATGACGGAAGAGAGAAGGTACGAAAGCAAAGAAGAGGAAATATATAACGTGGGGAAATATTTGAAACATGAAAAAGGAAGAAATGGTGGAGATGTTTGAAGAAGTTTCGGAAGAGGATAAAGATAAAACGTGAAAAAGGAAAGGAGTGATATAAATATACATGTGCCAAATAACAGGGGAGGCATAAAGGTTAGAGAAGGCGGAAGGATGAATATACAAAGGAGGAAAAATGGAAAAGGCAAAGCTATGAGAATGATGGAGATAATTATGCAACAGAATAGATTACATGAATGAGAGGATTAGATATATTTCATTGTTACTCTGCAGTTATACGATATTTGTTTTAGCTATATCTACATAAAGGAATGTAGGTAGGTAGGTAGGTAGTAATGAAGGAACACTGGGTAAAGGTTATGGAAGGCAATAAGGAAGGAGAAAGAGAGGGAACGGAAAGGATAAAGGAAGGAATGAGAACTAAACTGGCAGCACATCTTTATTAGTCTGGGCTTTCAACTAACCCCTGTTTCCCCACACAACCACCAACAGTATTAACCATGTATCATAATTCAGCCTTGGTTTGTCTTTCATTTTATTGTTTGTTTGTGATTTTAATGGGAGGAAAGAAGGTAGGAAACCAGGAAATATGGAAGTAGAACAGGTAGAAGGAAGGAAGGCAGCAAGGTAGAAGAACGTAAGAGAGGAAGGGAGGGAAGAGAACTACAGTAAACTGGCAGGACATCTTTATTATTCCATGGCTCCCAACTTAACCCCGGCACCGGCTTTCCCACACCAACTCTATATCACAATTCGAACCTATTATGTTCCTTCCTGTTATTGTTTATTATTGTTAAGGGGAGATGGTTCACTTTTTGGGCGATTTTTGCATGTATTAATTATTTTTCTAGTTTCCTCCCTAGACCTCCATCAAATAAAAAAAAAAAAATCCATTAGATCCCCCTTCTAGATTAATTTGTACATTTTTCGGTAGAAAAATTTACCGGCCGAAGGCCGGTTCTTCCAACATTACAGGCTCACTATCGTTCGCCAGGGAAAAAATCGACATCTAAATAGCACGAAAGGTCTAAATATTGACGACGAAATGGGGCGAAAGGTCTTAAAATCGACTTACTAATGGGGCAAACATCTTAACATCTTAAAACAAATGGGGCTAAACATGAGGGAGAAACTGGTCCAGAAAACCGGCCCATCCCCCCTTAATAGTGTGTGGGAAGGAAGGAAGGTAAGCAATTATAAAGGAGTAAGGAAGTCAAATGAAATGAATTGAGGAGAGGGAAAGTGAGTAAAGATGGACTGAAGAATGAGCCCACAATTCCATTATTGTTGGGTTCCCTATAAACCCAGCCAGCAGCTTCCCCAACAACTCATTATTCAACATGATTGTTATGTCATCTTCCTGTTAACCCTTTCACGCTTTTATGACGCAGAGGTTGCCAGATTAGCAATAAGAAATAGAGTTCTCTCACTCTTATAATTACCTCTCCAAAATTAGTTTTCTGCCCACAGCTAACTCAAGACAACTGCAGAGGTTGAAGTAACTAAACTAAAGGTTTATAAATACCCTTGATGGTAACAAAGGTTTTAAAGTATCCCCAATAGGCTCAACATCGCGTCATATGCTTTGTTTTTATCTTCCTATAGTTAGATGATGTTAGATATAATTATATTATTAATTAATTTCAAATTCTATTCATAATTTGTTTTTCATAGATATACTTGTATAGTTATAAGTGTGATGGTTCATTTTTTGTCTGTGAGTGATTGTAGATGATACGGCTACAATATCACCATTCAGGTTCTTCAAATGAGGGCCATATCAATTTCTGGTTAAATGTCCAATGTTTATAGTGGATACCAACAAGGATAACAGCACTGCCGTGAATCAGCTCTACACTACCAAATATCACCCGAGTTTTTACCACACCTGTGATATCTGATATAATGTTTATTCATAGTTAATGGTTTGCAATATGTGAGAGAGAGAGATTTTATTATTTGATATTTGTTTCTCATTTTGTTTATGCTCATTGTTAATGTATAACTTCCAATTGGGCAATGTCGCAAACGAGAGATGAGCTCGCTGAAAACCCTAACTACAAAATTAAGAAATATATTACTTATTATAAAAACTACAGTATGTATTTATATAAGAAAATTATTAATACTAATGTATGGAAAATGCAACCCATTAACAAAGACACTATACTAATATGCATCACTCACTCTACGACCATTTTACACCATTACCATTGTTGTTCATAGCCTAGCCGAAAAAAATACACGTACGAAAACACCTACAACTCGTAATGAGAGTGAACAAATTGCTAATTCCAACGTAAATAACTCCTGCAGCTCTTGGTTTACAACAGCTAGTGGTCATCACATTAAACACAACACCATGCATGATCATCACTCCTTAATCATTACACTATTCCTGTTGTTATCCCATAATCTATAACCTGAAAAAAAGCCCAGCTCGTAGAGAAAATTTAAAACGGGTGGTTTCCAACGTAAATAATTACTAGAGCTCTAGGGTACACCAGCGTAATACATAGATCACTTATACAGTCATCGGGTGAGCGTGTGGGGGTAAACAATGGACTTTAATTACTGCAAAATAAGGGGTTGGGAAGGGGGAATTAGCGAGAACCATGAGAGAGTGAGAGTGAGTGAGTGAGTGAGAGTGAGTGAGTGAGTTATAGGTATTTGCGTCCATCATTTTGAGTCACTTTACCTATGCTTTGATGTCGAGTAAGCTAGATTAGTAAAGTTAAAATAAAGGTTAGGTTAATTTAATTTAGATTAAAGATTAGGTTACGTATGCGGATAGATTAAAGTTCAGGTTAGGTTAGATTAGAGATCAGGTTAGTTTAGATCAGCATATATCATATGAATGATGGCGGAGTTACTATAGACGAAAAGACTGTGTGTGTGTGTGTGTGAAGGTGTGAATTGAATAGAATTAAGTTTATTTTGCTCAGACTTTTACACAAAGTATGGAGCACTGTGTGTGTGTGTGTGAGGGAGGGTCGGGGAGGGGGGCTAGCAATGACAGCATATTGGCTGTTTGGGTCCCCGCAGTTTGTTGTCAATAAGGCCGATTTAGGAGGCGTTGTGAATAATATGGAGTGTGTTTATGGCGGGGTTGATTTGTGTGTGTGTGTGTGTGTGTGTGTTGGTGCGAGGGGGAGGGGTTATCGGTTTTCTCTCTCTCTCTCTCTCTCTTTCTCTTGCTCTCTTGCTCTCTTTCGCGTAGTGTGAAAGCTCTTTTAGCCAGTTAAAGGTGTGTTGGGGGCGGGTCTGGCGTCTGCTTGGGTCCGATTTAAACCATTGTGACTGCATGACCCCAACTCGCGCTCATGACAAAACCCGAACAAGAGAGAGAGCAAGGGGGAGGGGCGGGGACTTGAGCGAGGGAGAGGGAGGGAGGGAGGGAGGGGGGGGGGGGGGGGGGGATGCAGGAGCTAGATAGAGAGGGGGGGGGGGGGTTGTTGGTGCATGGTAGGGGGTAAAATGGGGAGGGGTACGGAAATGTTGAGAGATATCCTTTCTTATTTTAAGACTGAACAACCAATGACATTTTCAGGCACTTTAGTCATTATATATTACTATTAATAGTGTGTTATTTTCATTAGTCAAGATGTTGGGTATTCAGTGCTGAATATTTTCATTATGAAAGTCAATATCAGGTTATCAAAGATATTGTCGAATTATTGAACTTTTAGATTATACCTGTCATTATGGAACGGCAAAAATTTCATTAATATTTTCATGTGAAAGATAACTTGATATAATCAAGTTGTCTTAAATCAGTAATTTATTTTGTTCTTAATTCTTTCAACAAAGCAACAAGTTTCTCCGTTGAAAGGTGTATTAATATGGGTTATGGGTGTGAATGTCCAAATTGGTATCATGGTAAAGAGTTGTCCGGCCAAAGGAAGGGAAGCAAAGGGGGAGATGGTGGTGGTGGGGAGTGACGGAGAGCAGCACAAAGAAGGCTGACAAAGGCAATACTGAATGGTAGTGATGGTTGTATTGGCAGTTGCAGGACCAGTGATTGTGGTGGGTGATGACGGTTGTGGTGGTGTTGTTGTTGTTGTTGGTGGTGGTTGGTGTTGATGGTTCGAATTGTGGTGGTAGTTAAAGTGATGGTGTGATAGTTATGGTTATATTGGCAGTTGCAGGAGCAGTAAATGGTTGTGGATGGTGCTACGGTTGTGTTGGTGATTGTTGATAGTTTTGCGTGTGGTAGTGATAGTTAGGAGTTGTGGTGGTAGTTATGAAAATAGTGATGGTAGTGGTATTGATGGTAATATAAGCAGCTGGAGGAAGAGTGATTGTGGAGGGTTCTGATGGTTATGTTGAGGTGATGGTGGTGGGGTTGCGATTGTCGATAGTTAGGATTATGATGATGTTGGTTATGGCTGTATTTGAGATGATGGTGCTGAAAATATTGTTTAGATTGTGATGGTCTGATTGTATTGATTAGGACTGTCGTGGTACACTCGGATACCATAGTTTCTAGCCCACTCATACAAATTCCTGGACTTCACCTATTTCTAGTTATGGAAGCATATCTCTGGAAATGTATTTATGAAGAGAATTTTCAATAAATCAACTACAAAATTATATAGGCCTATGCAACTTATTGAAAAACAAGTTCTATCCAAAAATCAATCCAGATAGATATAGTTGCATAGAGAAAAACAGGAATTATATTGAGTGGGCTAGAGACTATGGTACCCGAGTGTACCGTTGTTATGGTTGTGCTGATGATTGTGTTTGGAGTGATGCTTGTGGTGATAGAAGTGGTTGTGGTAAGAATGGTGGATATATTATTTAGGATTGGGGTGGTATTTATAAAAGCGATGGTGGTAGTATTATAATTGTTTTGAGGTAGGCTAGTTGTTTAAATTATAGTGATGTTAGTGGTTGTGGTGGAGGTGAAGATGATGGTAGTTATATGTGTATTAGTAGTGTGTCTTATGTATGGAATGATGGTAATAGTTGGGATGGTAGTATATAGGGTTTGTTTAATGGTAATGGCTGGTTTTATTGTCATGTTAATAACTACAGTGATTACAAAACGTCTGTGTTGTAATGGCAGTTGTAGAGATAATGGCAACATTAAAGTGGTCATGGTGAAATTAATGACTCATTATAGTATTGACCGTGTTGGCAGTGGTTATGGTAATCTCAGTGACAGTATTTATGGTAATGGTTATCTTCATGGTAACGAGTGGCTGTGATGGAAATGACTTATTATTATTCCTTTTAGTTCGAGGACGTAAGATTGTGTATTTAATATATTATTAACGTGTATATTATAAAGTGAAAAGGAATAGATTATCAACATATATCAATATCGTATGCGAGACAGTCATGAGATTCGTTCATCATCTTAGTCATTAGGAACTTTGAAGTCGCCACAGGCTTAAGCAGAAAAATTTGGAAATGCTGCCTTGCATTGACCGTTCAATGGATATTTTGTTTTAACAAACAATATCTTCACAGCCATTATATGCATTGCTTTGTATAACAGCCCATTAAACACATAATAGGTAGCAGCAGCTACTGGTATTTTTAAATTTGCAATGCAAATATACTTATATATATGAATACTGATGAGTATAAGAGGATTATGGTACGCATAATAATAGTTTTTAATTTTTCATTATATTTCTTGCATGTCCGAGTTTGGATATCAGTCTTGATCAACACTTGATCGTTAAAATTGCTTGTAATTGCACATTGCAATTGAAATATAAGAAATGTAGATGTCCTATCTATATTTTCTCATATTGATTATTAGAGCTCCATTCTGAGCTTAGTAAGATCGTCAAATGTTTGCAATAATAGCATTAAGCTTACCACGTACTAAACTGATTAATGTTAGTGGTTACAAAAGCATTGTGTCGTACAAGTTATGGTGTTGAGGATTTGTGTTTGGCGTTGGAGGTAATGGAATATCGAACTATATGAATAATGGATGGGTGTCCGTGTTTGTTGTTATTTATGTTATGGTACCTACGATTTTATTGATTTAAACATATATATATATATTCATTGGTGTATTTATTTTGTTTTACTATAGAGTAAATCATTAATGGAAGAAAATTGCCGGTATATAGAGTAACCTTACAAATGTTGCAAGGTAATTGACATCGTTTTGGCCATGTGTTCTTGTAAGTGCCGAATTAAAGATGTACTGTTCAAAAGTTATTTGTAAGTATCTGGTAGTGGTTAAGGTGGAGAATGGATATTTACACTGACATATCGAACTGACTATTGTATATGACTGATGACGATGGTGATTGGCTGGCCGGTTTTGTTGTTATTAGTGTTATGGCAGTTACGAATTTAGTATATTGATTTTATTATGGTTAATGTAGGGTGTGGCGTTAATGTTTGAAAATAGTATACGATATTGCTTTACTGCGAGTGTTGCAAGGTTTATATTGAACATTTATTGGCTATTTTTTGTGCTGTAAACATTATGATTTGATTGCTTAGAAATGCTTCGGAATTGTTTAGTGGTGGATGGATTGATAGTTACAGTATATACCATTGCAAGTTTTATTTGAGCTATTTGTGATTTTGTTAGTTTGTTATCATGCCTTTGAAACAGGTTGGTAGAAATATCAAACTATATAAAGTCCTCGATTGCAGTGTACACCTTACCAAGATGTTAAATGTATGTTGCAGTGGCAGACAAATATTTTTAAGTAGAGTATTGGCGGAGTTTGATAGTGATATAAGTAATAATGTTCTTAATAGATGCAATGTTAATGTTTTAATCCATTAATACTAATTAACAGAGGTAGTGATTTATGCATAGTGACTTTGACAAAAATAGATAAGTAGAAATATGTAGTGATGCTTGCAGAGGCATCATTAGTGTTGATTATGTTGGTAGTGGTGAAGATTAAGGCCCACAACGAGGGGCGACGCGCTCCTCGGTGCTGCTAGGAGAGTGGCGAACACAACCTTAGGTGACCTTAGGTAGGATGGTGGAAGAGGCAGAAAGCATAGGTAGTAATGTTGAAAAAAGTTATGTTAGCAAAGGTAGGGATGAAGACATCTGTATTGATGTATGCAGACGCACCAGTCGTAATACTGATTATATTGCTAGTGATGAAGATAGAGATAGTGATGAGAGAACATACCGGTACATGAGATGACAGAGGCATTGGTAGGGGTATTTATGTATATTGGCAGAGATAGTGATGAAAATAGTGATGAGGGAACATACCGGTATATGAGATGACAGAGGCATTGATAGGGGTATTTATGTATATTGGCAGAGATAGTGATGAAAATAGTGATGAGGGAACATACCGGTACACGAGATGACAGAGGCATTGATAGGGGTATTTATGTATATTGGCAGAAATAGTGATGAGGGAACATACCGGTATATGAGATGACAGAGGCATTGATAGGGGTATTTATGTATATTGGCAGAGATAGTGATGAAAATAGTGATGAGGGAACATACCGGTATATGAGATGACAGAGGCATTGATAGGGGTATTTATGTATATTGGCAGAGATGGTGATGAAAATAGTGATGAGGGAACATACCGGTATATGAGATGACAGAGGCATTGATAGGGGTATTTATGTATATTGGCAGAGATAGTGATGAAAATAGTGATGAGGGAACATACCGGTATATGAGATAATAATAATAATAATAATAAGCCCAAATGGTGGAATAAAGATATTTCAAACTGCCTGCTTGCTAAAAAATGTGCTAATGATAGATTAAAATCCTCACAAAATGACGAAGAACGGGTGAAATTTGTAGAGCTACGACGCAAAGCCAAAAAGTTAATTAAGCAAAGTAAAAAGACCTTAGAGTTACATATTGCGAATCAAAGTAAAACAAACCCGAAAGAATTCTATAGTTATATCAGAAAGAAAAAAGTAGTTACTTCAACTGTTGGACCGTTAGTCGATGAAAAAGGAGAATACACCAAAGACGAAGTACAAATGAGTAATGCCCTCAATACCTTCTTTGCATCAGTTTTTACAACAGAAGACCTCAGTGATATCCCTACACCATCGCCGATTCAGATTGATAATTCAGATGTTCTAAGCAATATCACCGTTACAGAGAGAGAAGTATTGAATTGTTTAGATAAACTCAAGGTAAATAAAACGCCAGGACCTGATACAATCTCGCCTAGAGTTCTAAAGGAAGCTAAGAATGAGCTCTCCAAACCACTGACATTACTATTCAATAAATCCTTGCAGTCTGGAACTATGCCTGATCAGTGGAAGCTAGCCAACGTAACACCGATATTCAAAAAAGGCAGCAAATCCCTACCCAGTAACTATCGTCCAATTAGCTTAACCTCAGTTGTATGTAAAATGCTAGAAACGGTCATACGAGACAGACTCGTAAATCACTAGGAGGAAAATAACATACTTAAAGATACTCAACACGGCTTTCGTAAAAAACGTTCCTGTTTAACAAACCTCTTAGACTTCTTCCACGATATCCTCAACCTCTACGATGAGAGTAAAGCTGTAGATATTATATACCTTGATTTTCAAAAGGCCTTTGACAAAGTTCCCCACAAACGTTTACTGCTAAAACTAAAAGCGCATGGAATACAAGACGGTGTGTTGAAATGGATAGAAAATTGGCTCAGCAACAGAAAGCAAAGGGTAGTCATAAACGGTAAGGCATCTAAATGGACCAATGTAAGTAGCGGGGTACCCCAGGGATCGGTACTAGGACCAATTCTCTTTCTAATTTACATCAACGACATAGATGAGGGTCTCACCTGCACAATCTCAAAATTTGCTGACGATACAAAAATTGCAAATAGCGTACTCTCAAAAGAACAAGTTGACGATATGCAACACAATCTAGATAAATTGTCATGTTGGGCCCAAATTTGGCAAATGAGTTTCAATGCGGATAAATGTAAAGTACTACATGTCGGATACCTAAATGAGAAAGCAAACTATTCGATGAATGGCACTCAGCTTAAGAATGTAAACAGAGAAACTGATCTGGGAGTAACAATATCGAGTAACCTAAAACCGAGTCAACAATGTTCAGAAGTTGTTAAGAAGGCAAACAAAATAATTGGCTTTATAGGCAGGTCATTTGAGCATAAATCCAAAGAAGTTATCCTAACCCTTTACAATTCCTTAGTCCGCCCTCTTCTGGAATACTGCGTTCAATCCTGGTGCCCTTATTACCAAAAAGATATAAACAAGCTAGAACGAGTTCAACGTAGAGTTACCAAAATGATACCTAGCCTAAAGAACAAACCATACGAAGAGCGTCTTAGAGAATTAAATCTATTTCCTTTAACCCAGCGCAGATTAAGAGGCGACTTAATTCAAGTGTTCAAAATCATCAAAGGCATCGACAATATGAACTGTAGTAAGTACTTCACTATCGACCAATCTAATTACACGCGGGGAAACGGTTGCAAAATTATTGGTAAATCTTTTAACTCGCACGAATCTAAGAATTTCTTCTTCAATCGAGTTGTCAACTTGTGGAATGGGCTTCCCCAAGACGTTATAGACTGCAGCACCGTTGATTCATTTAAATTCCGCCTAGACAAATATCTCGCATCAAACCCGCGACTGACTGCGTTTGTAAATGAATAACTTTATCCTCCCCTCAGTTACTAACCCATATGTCCCCTACTAACTTCCTAGTCCTGCCACGTTAGTGGCAGGGCAGTAGTTCCCTTTCCAATGTTCCCTTACCCACTCTAAACCACTGTTTGGTCACTTGATCCTCAGTGTTTTGGAGGACAAGCAACCTAGAAGGGTCACTAGACCTGTTGTTGCTTGATTTCCTTTGTACTCCTTTGTACTCCTTTGTACTCCTTTGAGATGACAGAGGCATTGATAGGGGTATTTATGTATATTGGCAGAGATAGTGATGAAAATAGTGATGAGGGAACATACCGGTACATGAGATGACAGAGGCATTGATAGGGGTATTTATGTATATTGGCAGAGATAGTGATGAAAATAGGTAGTTATGTTGACAAAAGTAGAGTAGTGATGGTAGCAGAGGTAGTGGTGATGGTGTTGGTGGTGTGTGCTTGTCAATACAGTGGGTCACGTGCCATCTGGTGGACCCCTATTGTTTGTTGATGCACATAGGGCCCCCCCCCCGTCTAACCCCCCTAGTGCCCCCTTCACTCCCCTCCCCACTCACAACCCACTGCTCTCACCCCTTTCACTTGTTTCCCTCTTCCTCTTTCCCACACACACACCTCATGCAGTTAACTCAACCCTAGCTAAAGTCTTGAGCATTAGGAAAGTGCTCAGTTATCCTCCCCTGTATTATTGTCAATGGAGGATTTTAAAGAGAGCTTATGCCCCTTTGCTCTGTCTATACTAAACTAATCTAACTAACATTCATAGTCATCCCACCTCCCTCCCTTCTATTAATAATTTCCATCTTTCTGTCCCATCTTTTCCACTTTCCCCAGTTAGTACTCACCATCCCTCTTCCTCTTGTCATCTTCATTCCCATCACCTACCTACCTACCTATGTTCACCTATGTGGAGTTCGCCACTCTTGCTAGTGGCACCGAAGAGCGCACCGCCCTTCGTTGTTGTTTGAGAATTGGTGCAGCAGACTATTCGAAGAGGTGGAGCGCACCCTTGTAAAGATGGGCTCGTCTGGCACTTTTTGTAGTTCGACATCGAGAGCTCTCTTGAAGCTGTCTAACGAAACACCTTTTGAAGAGACGTGCTCCTCTATGTGATAACCAGCCCTCTCGCAGAGAGCCCATAGCACCCCGATTTTTCATCTTGGGGATATTGCATTCCCAGCCTCTCCTATCACTGAACTTCATTGCTATTGGGGTATGTAGATTTGGTACAAAACCCTCTGCGATTTTCCACGTATATATTATTAAGTATCGTTCCCTTCTACGTTCCAACGAATACAGCTTTAGTGATTTTAAACGATCCCAATAGTGTAACTGTTTTACCGAGTTTATGTGTGAGGTGAAGTTCCTTTGTACACTTTCTAAGTCATTAATTGCACCTGCTTTGTATGGGGATGTTAATACGTTACAGTATTCTAGCCGCGGTAGTACCAGGGATTTGAAGAGTGTTATCATAGGCAATTCACCGCGAATTTTAAATGTACGTAGAATCCAACCTGTTAGCCGTTTCGCAGCTGCAACTTTGACCAACCCTTGAATACCATCCGCACCTCTCTCTCTTTCTCTCTCTCTCTCAAAAATACTAGTTCAGCAGGAATAGATGGAATAACACCAAGATTTTTGAAAGACTCACTGAACGCTATTATACCCTATCTAACTTGTATGATTAATACGCCCATTGTCACGGGCAAGGTTCCCACATTATGGAAACAATCCATTGTAGTTTCCATCTTCAAAAATGGAGATCGTGATAACATAAGTAATTACAGACCAATATCCCTCCTTTCAATTATATCTAAAATTCTAGAAAGGGTCGTGGCCCATCAGTTAACGCTATTCCTTGAATCTAATAATCTCCTTGCACATAGCCAACATGGATTTCGACCTAAACTATCGACTGAGTCTGCCCTTACTGTATTAACTGATGAAATATATAGGAATATAGATAATACAAAACATTCATTGCTGACTTTATGTGACTTGTCAAAGGCTTTCGACAGCATGAACCATAAAATTCTCATAAAGAAACTAACGGATCATAAAATTTATATATTTTGGTTCGAAAACTATCTTAAAGACAGAACCCAGTCAGTACGCATCAATGACTACATCTCTTCTTCCACTAAAAATTCTTACGGAGTTCCGCAGGGATCAATTCTGGGACCCCTCCTATTTGATATTTTTGTTAATGACATGAAGGATGATGTAAATGATTGCCTATTAATTCAGTATGCCGATGACACTCAACTATTACACAATGGTACTGTAGATGAGCTGCACGATCTGATCAGGAGAGCAGAGGCAACAATATGTAGAGCCAAGCAATATTTCTGTAAAAATGGGTTAATGCTAAATTCAAATAAGACACAATGTATATGTATAGGATCTAGGCAGCTAATTAAGAGGATACCTAATGATACTGTTATTCGCATCGATAATTCTAACATTATTCCATGTGAACATGTACAAAATCTTGGTGTTCATATCGATAGTACTATGACTTTCGAAAAACATATCAACGAAATGACTAAGAAGGTCAATGGAATACTGTTTTATATCAATAGAATTAAGGATAATTTTGACATGCAAACTAGGAAAATTGTGGTCCAGTCATTAGTTCTCTCTGTCTTGTACTACTGCTTGGAGATATACGGAAAAACTAATCACACACTTCTCCATAATGTCCAGAAATTGCAAAATTTTGCATCTAAAGTAATTGTAGGAGCACAAAAAGTATGATCACGTTACCCCTATTATTGATCAATTAGAATGGATGACAATATCCCAAAAGCCTTACCTTTGAAGTAGCTGTAACTGTTTTTAAGCTACAAAATAATATATATCCTAACTGGTTCTCGCAATTCTCTACCATAAATGATATTTCTAATAGTACCACAAGACAGCAGAATGATCTGCATGTTCCTAGAGCTAGAACCGACTATGGGGCACGTTCTCTACAAGTATTGGGGCTTAAGGTATGGAACGCCCTGCCCAACCTAGTCAAAGACTCAAATAGCCTGCCAGTATTCAAGGGCAGACTAAAGAGGCACATTTTAGAAGATCATATAGAGTGAGAATTGATCACGTTCTATATATTTTTAATCTATTTTTAATCTATTTTATATATTATTATGTTCCTTCCAACAACCAACTATACTCCTAAAATCGATTAATGAAATTTACAAACACATGTGGCAGTCCGTGGATTCGAACCCAGGATGCTCAGTTGCTCACACCGAAAATCAACACCTTATGCATCGCACCACGAAGACAGTTAAAGGATGGTGGACACTGCCTCCGATTTATTATGCAACTTCGAATCCTGCATATCAATCTAAGCATGTACACACATCCCAACTGCAACTCACGTAGGCTATGCATATGTGAATGGAAAGAGCAATTAATGGGGCCTTAACCACTAGGGAAGTCCTCTCGATAAATTGCCCCTGAACCAATATCAATTGTGTTAAATCTAGGAGTTACAGAGAATGGTTAGTATTTTAAAGATCCTGCGGTTCATTCCGGGGAGATAGTCATAATATATTTGGTAACTTGAATGTCCTAAAGCAACGTTTGAAGGGGGAAGTAGTAGTCGTTGAGTATCTCCATGGATCGGACCGCTAGAGTTTTAAGATAGTAACCATCCCTCGTAATTCCCTGTAACTCTTTCCCTTCCGCCTCTCCTTCCAGCGCTCTTTTCAACCCTTTCTACTGGCCCACTTTCCCTCTTTTGTCCCCAGTCACACGAACGCATATTCCAGCAACTTTTATCTGCTTCTATGGCCTAGATTCTTCTTAATTCAAGTTTTATATGAACCAAGCCAAACTGTGAACATCTACCTTCAGTCTAGTTGCCGATACCAGTGCAAAAGACCCCTGATAATGTTGGTATAGAAAAGTTGGCCATCGAAAGTCGTTGGACAAAAATAGCTCGTGTGACTCTGCCTTTATCCTGCCCCCTCTCACAGCGACCAACTTGCCTGTATGTCTGTGTGTCTGGCTGTTGTTGTGTTGTGCTTTCTTTTCTTGCTTGCTTTCAGACGCTCCTTATACACTTGTGGCCACTACTTTGGGGGCTTTCATAACATTGGTACGTTATATTGTGTGGTGGTAGTGATGCTGTTGGTGGCGGTGGTTTGTGTGTGTGTGTGTATATGTGTGTGTGTGTGTGTGTGTTTGGGAGGGGAGGGGGGGGGGGACAGAATTGATGTTCCATTTATGATTTTGGTGTTTTATTCAAATAGCCAGAACAAATGTGACGAAACGAACATTTAAGCATAAAGGAGTTATTATATGGAACAATATAATGGATAACATCATATTAGATTGTAGTTTTGATATATTCAAAGAGAGAATCAAGGGGTATTTGATGAATAGGGAAATAGATAATTTCTAAGATAGTCTCGGGTATGAACGGATTGTTTGGATTGTTTTAGCAAACATTTGTGTACTAGTGTTAAGGTTATCTTTCTCGAGCACGCGTCTCCGTTTTGTTGACCATTTATTATATATAAGATTAATAAACTGATAGGGGACATGTATGACGGATGGCATCAGATCCCTGTTGTCTTAAAATGAATATTGAATGTATACTTATGCAAAATGTAATTTTGTATGCACTCTGTAACAATTAACTCATTGAATCTCAAATCTCTCTTGATGAAAAGTGGCAAATACTAGGATATATAAATTAATACAGTGTTTTCATTTGGTTGTATTTGTTATCCGTTGCAACAACAGTATTGTCTTACCTAACTGATATACAGTATATGTCATCATTAATAGTAATGTTTCCCTCACTTCTTTGTCAAATATTGCATTCATTAGTCCATATACAAACAAGTAAAGGCATACAATAAAATGTAAGATACGTGTGCCTTATCGTACATTACTCTTCTCTAACATATTAGATGAGCAGATCTGAGACGCTTAATGTTGTGCTTCAATATATCTTGTGCACATTTTTTTTCTTTTTCTATGTGATTGAGGGAGGCAAAAGGCATAACTGCCTATAACGAGTGCCTCCCCCATAGTTGAAAGAGTGACAGGGCCAAAATCAAGGGACGTTCGAGCCAAAATGCCTGGACACACGGAGTTTGAAGCAATTTAAGTCATAGAAAGCGGGAAAGACTGATTCTGGGAGAGAGTTCCAGAGCTCAGCTGTTGAGTAGAAGAAAGTTTGAGAGTAACGTTTCACTCTTGGGTTGGAGAGTTGCACAGAGTAGGGGTGGGATTGAGTTGCAAGACGGGTACCACGTGCCCTACGTACGTAAAGGAGGTGGTATGCACTGGGATAGCTCTGAGGAACACTGATTATTATAGTAGCGATAGAATAGCGAGAGAGATGCAACATTGCGGCGGAGAGAAGAAAGAGATTGCAGAGAGTTGGTGAGTGGACGGGAGTTAATGATACGAAAGGCCTTCCTTTCAACCTTGTCTAGGAGAGTGGTGTGAGAGGAACCTCCCCACACATGTGAACAATACTCAATACAAGGGCGCACTATGCCCCTGTACAGAGCAAGAAGCTGTGCAGGGGAAAAGAACTCCCTAAGGCGGTTGAGCACATCCAGCTTCTGGGAGGCTGCCTTAGCAAGACTGGTAATATGGTCCTTCCAAATGAGAGCAGAAGAAAAAGAGACACCAAGAATATTGAGAGAAGATGAAAGGTTGATTTTTGTATTGTTGAAGAATAAGGGATAGTCCGCTGGGAGATCCTGACGGGTAGATAGATGGAGAAATTGGGTTTTGGAAGCATTAAAGTTAACAAGGTTTTCTCTGCCCCAATTGGAAATAGTATTTAGATCAGAATTTAAGAGTTCTATGGCTTCATTACGTTTGTCGTTGAGGGATTGCTGGCTGGGGCGTTCTGAAAAAGTAATGGAGTAGTGTAAGGTTGAGTCGTCTGCGTATGAATGGATGGGAATTAAGGTACAGTTAAGGAGATAATTTATAAAAATTAGAAAGAGAATAGGAGATAGGACAGAGCCCTGAGGAACACCGGAGTTTATAGGGTGAGGAAGTGAACAATGGCCGTCCACAACCTCGGCTATGAAACGGCCGGAAAGGAAATTAGAGACAAAGGCACAGATGGAGGGATAGAAACCGAAGGAGGGTAGTTTAGAAATTAAAGATTTATGCCAGACTCTATCGAAGGCTTTCGATATGTCTAGTGCAATAGAAAAAGTCTCACCGAAGTCCCGAAAGGAGGATGACCAAGAGTTAGTAAGATATGAAAGAAGATCACCAGTAGAGTGACCCTTAAGGAAGCCATACTGGCGATCTGAGAGCAGATTATGAGAAGAGAAATGCTTAAGAAATTTGGAAGCAAGAATAGTTTCAAAAACTTTAGAAAGACAAGAAATGAGAGCAATTGGACGATAGTTGGAAGGTTGAGAGCGGTCACCCTTCTTTGGGACAGGTTGAATGTGAGCAAACTTCCAGCATGAAGGGAAGACGTTAGAGGATAGCCAGAGACGAAAGAGTTTGCCTAGGCAGGGAGTCAGCACGGAAGCACAGTTTTTGAGAACAACAGGAGGAACACCGTCCGGACCGTACGCCTTATTAGTGTTAAGCCCAGAGAGGGTAGAAAGTACATCTTTAGAAGAGATTAGGATATTAGGCATAAGTAAGAGAGAGGAGGGCGGAGAGGGAGGAATTTACTGATCTAAGGAGAGTGCTCCTGTGGCTTCCTACTGTTAAACATGAGTATAATATATTTGTTACACTAAGATACGATTGTCTCACTCATAAGAATTCCTGGACCCCCTATGTTTTTCTGTATGAAATTATAACTATCTGGATTGATTTTGGGATAAAACTTGCTTTACAATAAATAGTATATATGATTTTGTAGTTGATGTATAGACAAATATTCATAAAATCGTGTCCATAGATATACTTCCATGATTAGAAATAGGCGAGGTCCACGAATATTTATGAGTGGACTAGAGACTGGTATCCGAGTGTACTATATATTAGGATTGAGGAAACTCATGGTCGTGACTTCATAATTGTTTACATATCTAACGTTAAAAGGGCAGACCTCTGTCATACTTTACCAATATATATATATATATATATATATATATATATATATATATATATATATATATATATATATATATATATATATATATATATATATATATAGAGAGAGAGAGAGAGAGGGGGATGAGGAGAGTGAGAATGAGAGTGAGTGAGAGAGAGAGAGGTCAGCCATGTTACCTGGCCACCCTACTTACCACCTTTTTGCTCACCTGCGTGATGCACACGGCGTCTAGCAGGTGGCCCACTACGTTTACCCCTACCTCCCTTCTCACTCTATCCCTGACAATGACCCTAACCTCTTGACTGTACTGTACCTCTGTCAACCTCCCTCTCTCTTTCCCCCTGCCACCCTCTCTTTCCCCCTGCCACCCTCTCTTTCCCCCTGCCACCCTCTCTTTCCCCCTGCCACCCTCTCTTTCCCCCTGCCACCCTCTCTTTCCCCCTGCCACCCTCTCTTTCCCCCTGCCACCCTCTCTTTCCCCCTGCCACCCTCCCTTTCCCCCTGCCACCCTCCCTTTCCCCCTGCCACCCTCTCTTTCCCCCTGCCACCCTCTCTTTCCCCTGCCACCCTCTCTTTCCCCCTGCCACCCTCTCTTCCCCCTGCCACCCTCTCTTTCCCCCTGCCACCCTCTCTTTCCCCCTGCCACCCTCTCCTTTCCCCCTGCCACCCTCTCTTTCCCCCTGCCTCCCTCCCTTTCCCCCTGCCACCCTCCCTTTCCCCCTGCCACCCTCTCTTTCCCCCTGCCTCCCTCCCTTTCCCCCTGCCTCCCTCCCTTTCCCCCTGCCACCCTCCCTTTCCCCCTGCCACCCTCCCTTTCCCCCTGCCACCCTCTCTTTCCCCCTGCCTCCCTCCCTTTCCCCCTGCCACCCTCCCTTTCCCCCTGCCACCCTCTCTTTCCCCCTGCCTCCCTCCCTTTCCCCCTGCCTCCCTCCCTTTCCCCCCTGCCACCCTCCCTTTCCCCCTGCCACCCTCTCTTTCCCCTGCCACCCTCTCTTTCCCCCTGCCACCCTCTCTTTCCCCCTGCCACCCTCTCTTTCCCCCTGCCACCCTCACTTTCTCCCTGCCACCCTCTCCTTTCCCCCTGCCACCCTCTCTTTCCCCCTGCCTCCCTCCCTTTCCCCCTGCCACCCTCCCTTTCCCCCTGCCACCCTCTCTTTCCCCCTGCCTCCCTCCCTTTCCCCTGCCCCTCTCTTTCCCCCTGCCTCCCTCCCTTTCCCCCTGCCACCCTCCCTTTCCCCCTGCCACCCTCTCTTTCCCCCTGCCTCCCTCCCTTTCCCCTGCCACCCTCTCTTCCCCTGCCTCCCTCCCATTTCCTCCTCCCACCCTCCCCTTTCCCCATGCCACCCTCTCTTTCCCCCTGCCTCCCTCCCTTTCCCCCTGCCTCCCTCCCTTTCCCCTGCCACCCTCCCTTTCCCCCTGCCACCCTCTCTTTTCCCCTGCCTCCCTCTCCTTTCCCCTGCCTCCCTCTCCTTTCCCCCTGCCACCCTCTCTTTTCCCCTGCCACCCTCTTTTCCCCCTGCCACCCTCTTTTCCCCCTGCCACCCTCTCATTTCCCCTGCCACCCTCTCTTTTCCCCTGCCACCCTCTCTTTTCCCCTGCCACCCTCTTTTTTCCCCTGCCACTCCTCCCTCCCCTTTGAAAACCTACCTCCTTCCCACTGCCCATGACTCGCCATAACCTTAATTCCTTATGACCCCCTGCCACCCTCTCTTTCCCCCTGCCACCCTCTCTTTCCCCCTGCCACCCTCTCTTTCCCCCTGCCACCCTCCCTTTCCCCCTGCCACCCTCTCTTTCCCTCTGCCACCCTCTCTTTTCCCCTGCCACCCTCTCTTTTCCCCTGCCACCCTCTCTTTTCCCCTGCCTCCCTCTCCTTTCCCCCTGCCACCCTCTCTTTCCCCCTGCCACCCTCTCTTTCCCCCTGCCACCCTCTCTTTCCCCCTGCCACCCTCTCTTTCCCCCTGCCACCCTCTCTTTTCCCCTGCCTCCCTCTCCTTTCCCCCTGCCACCCTCTCTTTCCCCTGCCTCCCTCCCTTTCCCCCTGCCACCCTCCCTTTCCCCCCGCCCCCCTCCCCTTCCCCCTGCCACCCTCTCTTTTCCCCTGCCTCCCTCTCCTTTCCCCTGCCACCCTCTCTTTTCCCCCTGCCTCCCTCTCCTTTCCCCCTGCCACCCTCTCTTTTCCCCTGCCACCCTCTCATTTCCCCTGCCACCCTCTCTTTTCCCCTGCCACCCTCTTTTTTCCCCTGCCACTCCTCCCTCCCCTTTGAAAACCTACCTCCTTCCCACTGCCCATGACTCGCCATAACCTTAATTCCTTATGACCCCCCCCCCCCCTCCTCCTCCTCCTCTATCTCCCAACAACCTTCCACGTCCCTCTATCCAAACCCCTTATTACCCCCTGACACCCCCTAACCCCTAACACTACCACTAAGACCAAAACCAAAACCCCTACCCCTGACACTACCGCTAACACCCTCAACCCCTGACACTCCCTGCCCATGACCACTCCCTCACTTCACCTGCTCACGGTCAGGGAGGGAGAGGAGAACAGGAAAGAATGTTGCATTTTAAGTGGATCTGGGGGATTTAATACGTTGCTCTACAAGTTCATTGCATACATTATGCATTAGTACAAATTTGCTTGGGGCCAAATGAAAAAATACTACGGTATACTATATATATATATATATATATATATATATATATATATATATATATATATATATATATATATATATATATATATATATATATATAATATATATATATATATATATATATATATATATATATATATATATATATATATATATATATATATATATATATATATATATATATATATATTCATTCATTCATTCATATTCCCAGCCGAACTCGAACTACCGACATTGTATGTGTGTGTTGCATATTGATATTACAGGGTAGTGCATGTATTTGATATTCATATTATACATTTTAGGTGTTTCGAGTGATTTACTATCAGTAGAAGGATCTGTCTGTCTGGGTGCAGGTGTTGGTGGAATACATGACCAAAGTGGCAACCTCAGTCCCTCCACCTCCTATCCCTCTTCTACCCCTCCCCCTCTCCTTCTATTCTCCCTCCCTCCTCCTCTTCCTTCTCTTTCTCCTATCCCCCATCCCTTGTCCTCCTCCTCCTCTCCCTGCTCCATACTCATCTTGTTCTCCCCCACCCCCTCCCTCCAGGCCAAGTCACAACATTCCAGTACTTCCGCCCAACCTGGATCTCCCCTCTTCCTCCCTCCTCTACCACTTATTCCACCTCGCCCTCCTCCACTTCTTCAGTTTCTCCTCCACATCTACCTTTAGTTCATCCTCTCTATTGTTTACTTTCTACATTTACATTCCTCGGTTACTCTTCCTAACTTTCTTATATATATATATATATATATATATATATATATATATATATATATATATATATATATATATACTGTATATATATATGCAGTATGTGCATTTACTTCCCTTCCACTCCTACTTTTCATATACTTTCTGTTATTCAATGTTCTTATGTTCTTACCTGCATTTACTTCCCTCATTCCTCCCATTTATCATTTTTGTTTCTATTTTAGCTTCCTTCACTCCCGTTTCTCTACTCTTTTCATTCCCAAAAGTGTTTTTTCTCGCTACTTTTACTTCTCACATTCTGTTTACATTTGATTTCCGTCACTCATACAAGTTTTGGTCTTGTTTCTGTCTACTTTTATTTTCCCTCCCCTCTTCATCCCTCTATTCTACTCTCTCTACTCTTACCCACATTTGTTTTCCTTCATTCATCCTACTTGTTTTCTCCACTCTTACTTTCTTTGTACCTTGTGCCTCTACTTTAATTTCCTTCCAATTACCACACCACTCTCTTGCCTCTATGCTTCTGCTTTCTATTCATTCTTTTCTACTTCTCTTGTGTCTATTGTTCATTCTCCTTATTACTTTTTCCGCTGTTCTTGTTATTATTATCCCTTCTTTTGCTTTCATATTTTCCATGTGTATATACCTCCTTGCTTTTCTAATCCATAATTTCTGTGTATTCAGGCATCTTCGTATATTATAATCTGTTAAATACCAATGACAACTATACTAGGTTGTATTTATACTTATTTTGTAGTAGTAATAGATAAGATGTGCGTATATGGCAGCCAGTCAGTCAGTAGCCAGCCCTTACTCCCACAAGGAGTAGGGAGGATCAGCAAGAGACGCAAGAAAGTAAAAAGAGGTTACAGGAGAAGGACATGTATAACAGTTCGCCCTCAAAGAGCAAGCACACAAGCATTCAGAAGCACCAATCACTCATCAGCCCCCGAAATCAATGGCTTCACCTCAGATGTTATACTTCTGGACAAGGTCTCTTCACATCAACATACCTTCCAAGTTTGTCATTTAAAATGGTCCGGAGACCTTCATGTACTCTCTCTCTAACAAACTTCCTCCATTCATTCCTGTCATTTGCTAATTATTTTGCTTCAATCATTCATTCCCTTTTCACGCTTTGACACATTCTGACATCCTGTTATGTGGCAGTAATAGTAATAATAATACACACACACACACACACACACATTTACTATTAAACTTTTTTACTAAACATGTTTTCTCTTGTGACCACTGCCCATCCTTCTCTCTATCGTATGTGACTCAATAGTCTTGTTATCCATTCCGCCCGGGGGGTAGGGGTACTCCATATTCACTGGAGGAAATTAATGAGTCCCACGTATCTTACTGCGTGTCGTACAAGACGACTAAAAGGGGAAATAACGCCCCGATGAGATCTGTCTGCAACGGTGGTGCGGCTGGGAGAGCTGGGGATGGAGGAAACTGACCTCTCCTGCTGCCCTCTCACAAACGGATCTCACTATCACTATACCCTACCTTCCCCCGGGGAGGAGCGGCCCCTGGGATTACCAGGATGCCGCAGGATTCCCATAAAGGGCATCTTGGTGCTAGTACAACATAAACAATCCATTTCTATCCTACCTTCAAATATATTTTTTTTAGTTTTTTTGTATTTTACGGCGCAATTAATTTCACACACACAAACTCTCTATCTCACTCACTCTCACTCTCTACACCGTTTCTTATCTCCCCCTTCGATCCAGTAACTTTCCCTTTCCCCGCCGTGCTCTCCCTCTCTCACTCACGCACACACCTGCCCGTCTTGCCTACCTTGATTGATTGTCCCCGTTTTGGCCAATATCACAACTTTGCCCCACCCTCCCTCCCCCTTCTCCTTCGTGTACTGTACTTAAGGTTGATCTATTTATACCCCCTGTGGTTGTCGCAAGGGAGCAGTCGTTGGTAATCATGTTTGCGTGTGTACTGGCGATAGGTGTGTGTGTGTGTGTGTGTGTATCTGTGGGTGAGAGAGAGAGAGAGATTATGGAAATATTTGCGTGTACTCAGTAGCCTAGTGTGTATGTTATTGTGTACTAAAAACAATGGTGTGTGTGTGTGTGTGTGTGTGTGTGTGTGTGTGTGTGTGTGTTACTCAGTTACTCAGTTACTTGTTCGTCAAGGGGAATGCGAGCTAAGCTCATTATTATCGCGCCTCCTTAACTGGGAATGTATTGCGTGAAATGCATGTTAAGTGTTTTATGTATTGTTGGAATGGCTGTGGATGTGTGTGTAGTCTGTATTTAGCCAATTGGCGACATCGGAAACGAAGGCTTAGGGTGGATCTGTATGGTACCATTCTCACTATAGACGGTACCGTCTCGCCCGAAGGCTTAGGTAGCCATCAGCTTAGGTGAACCATATGATACCCATCTCGCCTTGTACCATTTTTGCCAACCCCAGATGGGACGTCACAACGTCGTCCACTTATTCCAGGTACCTATTTACAGCTAGGTGAACTGAGGCTAACACATGAAAGGAGACAAGCCCAATTTGTCTCCGCCCGGCCGGGGATTGAACCCCCGACCCCTCGTGTGTGAGACGAGAGCTCTACCTACTAGGCTACGGGCTGTGTGTGTGTGTGTGTGTGTGTGTGTGTGTGTGTGTGTGTGTGTGTGTGTGTGTGTGTGTGTGTGTGTGTGTGTGTGTGTGTTATGAAGGCATGTTTGCGTGTCTGTGTGGGGTGGCCCGGAATCTTATTACCCGTAGTTTGTAACATGAGCTAAGTGTTGAATGGAGAACTGGATGGTACGGAGGAAATCCGTTTCATAAAGATTTTAACAATGTAAATTTACAACTCTTATGCAATGCCCCAATGCGGCTGACTCTCAAAACAATTATGAATGGAGTTTAATGTGTGAGGTAATAGATTAATAGTGTGAGTGTACAGTGATGAATGTATTACAAAATCCGCACACTATAATATACACACAATTACCGGTTGTATAGACCTAAGGAGTGTGTGTGTGTTATAATATATTGTAAACAGTTTTATGTTGCTTTTATGTGGAATGTAATACGGAGCGCTCCTATAATTTGGACAAGCCAAGAGATAATGAGCAGTGTACAGGTGTGAGGGACTAGAGCTGTGGATTAATGGTACAGGTAGGGGCGGGGGAGGGGGGTTATGGGGTGTTGGATTAGGGGGCTCCAGATGAGTGAAAACATCAAAATGAAGAACAATTGTGTCAGACTATAAGTGGAGTACAGTGACCCATGTTGCTAGGTAGGCCAGGTTAAAGGTGTACTAATGAATGCCGTGTTTACTGCCGGAGAGGGATTCCTTTTTCTGCCCTCATATACACTGCACTAGAGTATGCCAAACTGGCTGGGGTAAATATAGACGTGAATTTATTTCAGGTTCATTCATAAAACCTGGAAATGCTTTTTTATTACTTCGATTTTGACTATACATTTATTGTGTGGATATTAGTTTTGCTTGGTGTGATATGTATAATCAACTTTATTGCAGAAAAGAAAGTACTGCATGCATATCCATCTGGCTTGCCTGCTAATATTGAAACAATTGTGTATGTGGCGCTGCACATAACGTTGTAATTTGTAAGGTTTCATATTTTTTGTTTTCTTTTCCATGATGATGTTAGGTAAGCGTGTTTGTGGTAGATGCCCCATGGTACAGATGTGGCGTGGGGAGCTGGAGTTTGTGTGTACCCAGGGGTCCCCCACACCTCCTCACCTGGGGATCAATACGCCCGACTCTTCCCCCTGCCAGACGTATAATACATTGTACTTCATAACCCTCCATCCCCCATGTCATATATGCGGCATGTTCGTACATTCGAATGTTAGATTATTCATGTTTTTAGAGAAAAGTGGATTGTAAAAAATGGGTGAAGCGATTGAGTGAAGAGAGTGGTGTTGGGGGAGGGGGGGTACGAAGTTATGATGAGTGCGGCAGCGTGTGGTGGCAGAGGCCAGAGAGAGAGGCAAAGCCGCAAAGGCAGAGGCCGCAGAGCTCAGTGTGGCTGGAGACAGGGCAGGAGAAGGGAGGATTGGGCCGGTACGGACCGCGAGGATGGGACAAGGACCCTATTTTTTTTACTTGCACGTGTGTCAGCGCGTGCATTACTGCCATAATTGCGAGTGCTTAGCCCACCCTCGTGTGTCCTTAGGAGTGCAAGTGATTGACAGAAAATGATTAGTGTTTTGGAGAGGAGAGAGACGATACAGGAGTTGAGTGACCGTGCGGTGTTTGCCTCGGCCCCGTTACAGGACAAAGACCGAACATTGTACACCAAGTTTGTCGTGAAGCTTCCCTTAACCTGCCCCAGTCCCCGTATGTGTATGTGTGTATGAACGACCCCTAGTGTGACAGGATCTCGCAACAACTGCGAGATGAAGTGACAAGTCCAACAACTTTAGCATCCCCATCACTGCCTATATTATCAATGATCTCTTGATGCTCAAGTTTGAGAATGTGTAGTTCATAGTATTATTAAACGACGCCTACTTCAACATCACTGCCAGTGTTTTTGAACATCTTCAGGGAAAAACTGCCACCAGTTTTACTGTTCAACCAACTCAATCAAGATTTGTGACTACACTTCAACTTCGTCTGTTGGTAAGTTGAAAGTGTTCGTTTATGATATGCATGCATTAGGGAGTTTGTCAGTATACATAGGCCTAGTGATGGCTGTTGTGTGTGTGTGTGTGTACTGGTGACTATGGTGTGTACTGTATATAGTGAAAACTTGGTGTACGTGATACTGAACAGGAGGGAGACGCTAGCGGGCCGGCCTGGCGAGACTAATCGCTCCTGGGTAACTGCGTGGGGGAACATTTGGCAACGCCGCATCTCGATCACCAGATTAGCTTTTCTGTATTTCCGATCCTGTCTTATACTTGCTTTTCATGATTTTTCGTTTGATACACTTACAAATCTTTACCAGATTATAAGTGTGCGTTAAAACAATATAACCTACTGGATGCTGCTCCTAATCAGATAATTTCTGCTGGTTGAGCATCTTAAGAGGGGGAGTACTTGGCAGCGCTGCAGTCCATACACAAGCCCATATTCTTCCCTCTGAGCTTGCGAAAATGTATGGAAGCTTTTTAAGTTCACATAGCTGGACATCATAAAGTAGTGACTAGGCCTAGAGTTTGGCAAAAGTCGGGTGCGTAATTCTGGCATTCCCGAGTTTTCATTCATAGATGGACCTTTAATTAAATGACACGATAGCTTATGTAAGAAATATGCGTCCTGGATAATCGGATTTCTCTCACCCGATTCCTTCACGTGTTTTCGTTAATACCGTAATGTTAAATTTTGTAATGTATTTGGTGTCATGCATTTATAAGAACGTTATGTTAGTAGATGCTTTAAATGTTAAACTGTTCTATAGGCTAGTAGTTAGGACCTATGTGTAGTGCGGAAATAGGAAACGTAGGGTACCATGCTATGTCTAACGGCCGTTTTTTGAGTTTGCCTGGAGGGTAGAGACGAGAGGTAGGCCTACCGGTGAAACCTCTTCAGGCGTGGTCCATCTTCCCTTTACCCGGTTAGTTGGGCAGTCAGGAGCCGGTATTTCTTGTGAGTTTTAATAGACTTACGTATGTTATTAAAGATAAACTGACTATTCATGACTGTTACTTAATGCTATGGCTATGGCTAATATTAAAGGAACTATTTCGTCCGGTAAGCTTTTTGTATAGCCTAGCTATTAGTATTTTAACCATCTAGTAGCACCACGTTTTTGTTTTGTTTTTCTAGGACCTAGTAGACTAGACATCAAATTTACCACTTCTTTATTAATTTTTAATAATAATAATAATAATAATTTTATTAACTTGTTCCAAGAGGTATCAGTCATGGTCTGGAATATGTATTAAATGAACACCTAAGTACGCTGCTGCAGTTAGACCAATTATTGATCCAGACAATTAATTTAATTGGTTTCCCGAGGCAGTTCTTCCATAAGTGTACCTGTAATCCTGTATGGAAAAGTTTGCGAGTCAAAAGTTAAGACTTCCGGGAAGTATTGGGTTAGTACAGGTGGAGCCAGTGACCGAACTTAGTTGTTCCTGACCGCATAATGACGTAGGCAATCCACTTTGAAAGACCAAGGATTCCCAGCTAATTATTGTTTATACTCATATGTCAAGCTTGAGAGCCGTTAGATATGAATTTCACGTTTTTTTATCCATGATTTTTTGTTAATTTTGTAAAACCAACTTTTCTACACTTATTTTGTGTTATTAAATACAAAATTGCTATAAACCTCACATAAGTATGCATATAGCGAATGCGATACGATTCACGGAAGCAAGACCATGGAAAAACCCTTCCAAAAAGCCCAAGGGGCTCTCAAAACAAAGGAATATGTAAGTAGGTGAGATACTGATACCCCTCTAATACTTCCTACCACTCATGAATGTGTGTCTAAACCCCCCTTCCCCTCTTCTCCCCCCTCCTCAATTATCATATATTTTCCATCTTATTTTCCTCATTTATCGGTTATTTTTCGCGCGAATTATGTCAGGCAAGCTGGGAGGGGGGGGGGGGGTTGCGTCCTATAGAGACCCTTTAGAACGGCGGGATCACTCTCGGACTGCTCAGTGTATTGAGAGACATTGCAAGGTGAGTGTGTGCGTCTCCCCTGCCGCCCTAAGATACGACCGGGTGGCAAACATATAAGTTTTTCACCACAAATGCTTTTCCCATTTCTTTTATCGCTCTTCAAGGTTCATATGTTCATCATATAAGTAAAATATACACATATGGAGAAGCAATAATGCAAATAATTTATATGGTAAGTATCAAATTTGGTCAGAATCGTAGGTAATTAATTCACATTGTTTATCAACAGGCAATTACGCACTCCTCGGGTTAAGTATATTTAATAAGCCTGTTGATATAAAGGAAGAACGTTCTAGTTCAAGTTTGACCCATCTGGCCCTTAGTTATGAAAATAATGTATATACATTTCTAGATTATATGTGCGGTACTTCTGCTATTCATTGTATGATAGATAGTTCGACAACCTTAAAGGTGAAGTTCAGGGATGAAACCTATTCAAACTACAATGTCCATTGGGATCTGCTTGGTTTTAGGTACATGATACTGAAGAACTTTCATCAATTTGTTTTAACATCATAGAAATATAGCTTATCTAAGTTATTTCATGTGGCGCGAACTGGCGTGTTTACCATGACGTCATTTTGTGCAATGGCGGGAACTCTTGACATGGGAAATGGGTGAATCTGTGTTTTTTTATGTGAGAAACTCTAATAATTTGTATGCATGTTTACAGCTCAACATTTGGCTTCACCACTGTCTGGTCAAGGGACCGCGATATATAAATTGAACAGAAAACTATATCATTACGAAATAGGCCTTAGAACCGACCTGCCTCAACTTTGAACCAGGCTAAAACACTCACAAACACTGGCTATATGTTTATTGTTGGCGAGATGGGATGATTTCTTGATGTGCACCACATATTCAGGACGTTGTTCGATCGTTTGCAGAGCTTGAGTATTGAATTGAAAGATATTAATTACGAAAAACAGACCGGACAGTCCAGGACTGCATATCTTGTTTACAAACTAGGCTCTCCAGTCTCCATACAATACAATGGCGTCAATCCCGAGCCATTGAACTGGTCCAGCTGATCGCCGAGTTGCCAACGACATTATATACTAGTATTTTTTTCCGGAGTTTAATGGAATTATATCGATATTGTCCATATACATATTACAGTATATTCATGCCAAGTTATGACCCTGCATTAATCTTCGTTTTTTCGTTCATCCCTCTAGTTCACCTTTAACTCCTCACCAATATATTTATAAGACTGGTTCCAGCTGTGTCTGCAGTGAGCATATTGAAAAGCTGATTTTATTCAGTGCAGGTTTTACATGCAATTTAATTCTATCAGTATGCATAGCTTACCAGTATATTAAAATCTAGTTTACGCTATTGTACCTATTAGTTTTTTTAGTGTCGACTAAAGTATAGTTTTGCTTTCAGTATGGTCCAGGGTAGATACATTTTGTGATCCTATGGTAGGTAATTTAGATGGATACGCATGATCGCCGTGTTAAGTCAATTGTATGAACACATATAAAAGCAAGATATGAACCCTTGTATCCCGAGATGAGATATTACTCTTGTTTGTCACATTTTGGTTTGGCGTGAGTAGTGAATACTTCTTAAGATTTTGTCTTGGATAATGTTTCCTTTGATAATGACCCCTGTCGCCTCTGGAGCACCTCTGGTATTGTTGCGTCTCCCTCGCTTGTTATTGTGTGTCCTAATAATGGCAAGAGCAGCCTGGGAAGACTGGGTACTTCTCCCATCAACCCATGTAGTAGTAGTAGTAGACTAGTCCTTACCCCTTCTGCCAATACAGTCATCGCCAGTCATTTGTATGTATTGTGTTTAACGTTGCACTGTGAATGGCTATAATCTACATTGCTTTATAGTACCGGTAGCCAATTTATCAGATTTACAGACAATTCGGAATTTAATAATAGTTCTTACCAAGTTAGGCTACCCCTTACGGAAAATAACCTTTGTTTGGCAGTCATTTGTATTTATTGTGTTCGTAGTACCGGTACTGTTTTATATTTGTTAGTGTATCGTATCTGATTAATGGCCAGTTTCCATTCGTCATACATGACATGACAATGAACAGGAAAAGTAAACAAGGCAATGTAAGTTATTTTTATTTTATTTGGGGCTCTTTGTTAATGTCTGAAATCATATTATCCTTTCATAAATCGACATGGATGTCTTTTTTTCATGTGATTTCATGTGTACCGTAGGTACCGTAACACCCACTTCACATGATTACGAATACGGACGTTAATCTTACGCTAAGCGGCTAGCATTCCATATTCGTAAGATAATTATGGTCAGGGTGGTAGACGGTTAGAGAATCCACGTGGTGCTCTGTAGTGGGCCTTTTATTATTTTTATTATGTGAGAGATTGTTTTTTGTCGTGATTTATGTTGTAAAAAACGTGTGAAATAGTTTGCCAGGTAGGTGGATGGACACAGGCAGTACTGACTCTTATTCCTGAAATGTAATTTGAGCTTTGACATGATCATTGTTAAGTTGACATCATTCCCGCGTTAAACATTGATAAGTGAGACAAGAGCCCTCGCAAGGCTCGCATGTATGCATATTGATGATTGAAGGAAGGGTTACCGGTAGTACCGTAGCCTACCGTTATGTGTGCGTCCAGAACTAATGAAACAAGAGGGGAGTCTAGCGACTGATGTGCGAGCTAAATTTGTCTGATCTAATAAGTGACAAACATTCGTTGGTGTAGGCTAATAAGGAAATAAGACTTTATGCTTGTTGACATTGATGAGTAAGACGAACACAAAGGAAAGTGAGTTTAGGAGAGGCAGCTGATTAATATGCAGGATTCGACCCTGTATAATAAATCGTAGGCTTGTGCATAATTCTTTAACTGTCTCCATAGCGTAATGCATAAATGCGCGGAATTTCGATGTGAGTATCCTAGGTTCGAGTCCTTGGAGCTAGACTTGATTTTGAGTGTGCGTCTGAAAGTAAGCTATCAACATAGGCCTATTGTATGTAAAGCCTACAAGCTAATCTAAATCAATATAGGCTAAGTGGGACAAGAACTTTACTGCTCAATTGCCTTTGGTGTCTAATTCTCTATATGGTTTAGTTTGATGGATCAAAATGTGTAAGCAATTGAAACATGATCCGACGCTGTGGTGTCTTCGTGTTGGATTTAATTTCAAGCCAGTGCGCACGGAATACCGGAAGGCAACTGAACGTATTCAATGTATACAAAAGCAAGGTCAGGTCAAATAATGAGCCTTGACCAAGCTACCGCCTCCCAACCTGCTACCGCCAGCCCGCACTCTGGGTCACTGACTTCTCCAGATCTCCACCCAACCTCCTCTTGGCTCCTCCACCACCACTTCCACACCTCGCACACGCACGCACTCCACCACCACCACCACCACCCTCCTCCCACCTCTCTTATATTTAGAACCAGACCCCTGGAACAGATAGCATTCAAGACGCTAGCACAGAGAAGGGTACACAACAGTTTGACACGTTTATATGAGTCTAGATGCAAAGTGTTTACTCTAAATATGCAATTGATTCAATATTTTAAAATTACTCCCAGCTCACTCTTATCTATAAAGCCAGACTCCTGTAACTGATATCAATCAAGACTAGCACAGAGAAGGGTAGGCTACACTGTTTGGCGAGTGGTTGAATATTGTTTAACCCTTTGAGGATCATGACACATGTTAGCAGTTTCTTGTAGCTATTATTAGACGATTTAATATAGCATAGGATAGACCTCTAGTAATCGAAGGCGTAAAGTCAATCTCAACTAACCTTTTGACTCACGCAGATCCCTCCCTGACTTAATAGAATCGTCTATAGTCCAACCACTCTTAGAAGGTGCTTTAGGTGGGGCATTGAACCCATTACAGTTATGCCACATTTCCAAATGGCCATTAACGCGATATCCATGTGTGTGTGTGTGTCCCCACCCTCATTAGGAGAGTACCGGTATGTCGTCAGACAATATATTGATAGATAGAATATTATTATTATTGGAGAGGCTTCCATTGTGGCAAAATGAATGAACTGAACTTAAGGGGATAAGCTCTTGATAGGGTACAAGTAAAGACAATACGAAACTCTAAGTCAATGTTCAATATAATCAATTGCACACGCTTTATATAATTATTTTAATCTGGAAAACATCTGGCTACAATTCACCTTCCCATAATAAAGGAGTTCATCTATTTTTGGGGATTATATAAATAGCTGATGGATACATGTCAACTCGTAGCCTACTCAAGTATCTCGTACTCACTTTTTGGACAACTCGTACCAAAGACAGATAGTACCGGTACTCAATTACCACCACCCTTTCCTTTTATTCCATATATGTTAAACTCTCTAGACCTTTTTTGTTTCTATGTTTTTAATTTCTCTTTTTTGTTTTTTTTTTGATATTTTTTTTTTTTTTTTTTTTTTTTTTTTTTTTTTTTTTTGAGTCCCCGAACATATAAAATATAATTATACCTACAGAGCATCGTGATACACGAGTTTCATATACTTTTCAAACAAATTAATTATTCAAATATTATGCTACGGACAAGAAATTTATCAGTTATTTTTATAAATCATTTACCGGTATACAACTCCGCCTAATAGAAGACTCACACATGGTATATTGACACAAGATTTAAACTTTTTAGACAACCATTTTATCAGCTGCTATCAGTCCATGTTTTTCTTTGCTCTGAGGACTGCATCAAGCAAGTTCCATTGGCTTTTGTAGTTATGAGTCGACGGCGTCAAGAGGACTACGAGAGGGTAATCAGTGCTATTTAGTCCAAACTCCCCATCTCCCCAGATGTTGATGAAATTGTGTGTGACTGTGAGGCAGCAATTTGGCAATCTATATGCTCGTTATTACCAGGTAGCCTACTCATTCACGGCTGTTCCTTTCATTGGTGCCAGGCAGTTTACAGACAGGTTGGAATCCTCAGACTTCAGAGTAGGCTACATACCACCAAAGTGGACCAGTATATAAACTAATAAAACAATTATTGGCCCTGCATTATCTACCAAGATGTCATATCCCCGATGCCTTTGAGTGCCTTAGATCTCGGCCAAATAACTGCGATAAACTTGTTTCCCCTTTTAAAATATGTATATTCGACTTTAGTACTACCGTACTTCCATGATAATGATAGCTTGGGACAGTGGACTTTGGCCTCCAGAGGACACCACTTTATAAAAATCCGGGTCACATTGCCTACCTCTATTGGTGGCCCAGAAATGGCAACCAGAGATAGAGTATCGGATTATATACAAGACGATAATCTAACCAAATTATATCAAAGAAATAACTAAACGAATATATAATACGGTACTAGTATATTATGATAAAGAGGAGGGACAGTTTTCAAGGTTATTGGTACGAGTTGTCTCGTTTCGCCAGGTACGAGTTGGCGAGGTACGAGTTGTCCAGCACCCTATAAATAGGTCTAGATCTACGATTTTAGGCCTAGACTACCGATAGGCTACTTGTTCACAGACCGTCGTTGTAGGTCAATCTGTACCAGTACTTAGGCTTTCAATCAGATGACGTGACTTTGTTATATTTTTAGCTCAACATCCATCCAGATGATTTTATTCAATATAGGGAGGAATGGCCCTGTTAGGGGTTGATTTAAATTATCTTGAACCCTTTGGGTTTAGAGGTCCTTCCTAAGCTGTGTGGAAGAATTTCTAGTAGGCTACCGGTATCATTGATGAAGTACCGGTACCGGTAAGTAAATCGTCGTCTGATTGTAGGTGTTCATAGTTACCGGTACCGTAATACTACCAGTACTAAATACGGTGATGAGACAATGTTAGCCTGCAGATGAGATGTGACGCGTCCTTGAGCGGAATTGTTATGCTGGTCATTGTAAATATTACCCTCAGGCAGCAAAGCCACCTTGCCAGACTGGTTCAGGGTGTGCGTCTCTCTCTCTCTCTCTTGAAAAGTGTAGAGCTGTAAATTTGTAGAGCTACGACGCAAAGCCAAAAAGTTAATTAAGCAAAGTAAAAAGACCTTAGAGTTACATATTGCGAATCAAAGTATAAAACAAACCCGAAATAATTCTATAGTTATATCAGAAAGAAAAAAGTAGTTACTTCAACTGTTGGACCGTTAGTCGATGAAAATGGAGAATACACCAAAGACGAAGTACAAATGAGTAATGCCCTCAATACCTTCTTTGCATCAGTTTTTACAACAGAAGACCTCAGTGATATCCCTACACCATCGCCGATTCAGATTGATAATTCAGATGTTCTAAGCAATATCACCGTTACAGAGAGAGAAGTATTGAATTGTTTAGATAAACTCAAGGTAAATAAAACGCCTGGACCTGATACAATCTCGCCTAGAGTTCTGAAGGAAGCTAAGGATGAGCTCTCCAAACCACTGACATTACTATTCAATAAATCCTTGCAGTCTGGAACTATGCCTGATCAGTGGAAGCTAGCCAACGTAACACCGATATTCAAAAAAGGCAGCAAATCCCTACCCAGTAACTATCGTCCAATTAGCTTAACCTCAGTTGTATGTAAAATGCTAGAAACGGTCATACGAGACAGACTCGTAAATAACTTAGAGGAAAATAACATACTTAAAGATACTCAACACGGCTTTCGTAAAAAACGTTCCTGTTTAACAAACCTCTTAGACTTCTTCCACGATATCCTCAACCTCTACGATGAGAGTAAAGCTGTAGATATTATATACCTTGATTTTCAAAAGGCCTTTGACAAAGTTCCCCACAAACGTTTACTGCTAAAACTAAAAGCGCATGGAATACAAGACGGTGTGTTGAAATGGATAGAAAATTGGCTCAGCGACAGAAAGCAAAGAGTAGTCATAAACGGTAAGGCATCTAAATGGACCAATGTAAGTAGCGGGGTACCCCAGGGATCGGTACTAGGACCAATTCTCTTTCTAATTTACATCAACGACATAGATGAGGGTCTCACCTGTACAATCTCAAAATTTGCTGACGATACAAAAATTGCAAATAGCGTACTCTCAAAAGAACAAGTTGACGATATGCAACACAATCTAGATAAATTGTCATGTTGGGCCCAAATTTGGCAAATGAGTTTCAATGCGGATAAATGTAAAGTACTACATATCGGATACCTAAATGAGAAAGCAAACTATTCGATGAATGGCACTCAGCTTAAGAATGTAAACAGAGAAACCGATCTGGGAGTAACAATATCGAGTAACCTAAAACCGAGTCAACAATGTTCAGAAGTTGTTAAGAAGGCAAACAAAATAATTGGCTTTATAGGCAGGTCATTTGAGCATAAATCCAAAGAAGTTATCCTAACCCTTTACAATTCCTTAGTCCGCCCTCTTCTGGAATACTGCGTTCAATCCTGGTGCCCTTATTACCAAAAAGATATAAACAAGCTAGAACGAGTTCAACGTAGAGTTACCAAAATGATACCTAGCCTAAAGAACAAACCATACGAAGAGCGTCTTCGAGAATTAAATCTATTTCCTTTAACCCAGCGCAGATTAAGAGGTGACTTAATTCAAGTGTTCAAAATCATCAAAGGCATCGACAATATGAACTGTAGTAAGTACTTCACTATCGACCAATCTAATTACACGCGGGGAAACGGTTGCAAAATTATTGGTAAATCTTTTAACTCACACGAATCTAAGAATTTCTTCTTCAATCGAGTTGTCAACTTGTGGAATGGGCTTCCCCGAAACGTTATAGACTGCATCACCGTTGATTCATTTAAACTCCGCCTAGACAAATATCTCGCTTCAAACCCGCGACTGACTGCGTTTGTAAATGAATAACTTTTTTTA
The DNA here is from genome assembly GCA_032716605.1 of Paralithodes platypus. Lineage (NCBI taxonomy): Eukaryota > Metazoa > Arthropoda > Malacostraca > Decapoda > Lithodidae > Paralithodes > Paralithodes platypus. Next base: position 44,237 of record JAVRFV010000341.1, read on the forward strand.
TCCCCCCCTCAGTTACTAACCCATCTGTCCCCTACTAACTTCCTAATCCTGCCACGGACATTAGTTCCAGGGCAGTAATTCCCTTTCCAATGTTCCCTTACCCACTCTAAACCACTGTTTGGACACTTGATCCTCAGTGTTTTGGAGGACAAGCAACCTAGAAGGGTCACTAGATCTGTTGTTGCTTGATTTCCTTTGTACTCTCTCTCTCTCTCTCTAACTTCCTAGTCGTGGCAGGGCAGTAGTTCCCTTACCCACTCTAAACCACTGTTTGGACACTTGATCCTCAGTGTTTTGGAGGACAAGCAGCCTAGAAGGGTCACTAGATCTGTTGTTCTTTGATTTCCTTTGTACTCTCTCTCTCAAGGGGTTTCAGGAGATACAGTATACCCAAAATTGGCTGGATTTATGTTTAGCTGAACAAGTGTACTACTGGTCTGTATACCGGCATGTAGAATCATTAACTCTTATGATTTACCTGAAACAACTTGGTTATCAGTAGAGCAAGAAGAGTTTATATGCCGGTACTGTTCTGCAATTTGTTTTTCTACAAGTACTGTACCGGTATAGTGCACAATTCAGTCATCTTTGGATAACGATTCATGTATCTGTATCCATCGTGCAAATGTATTCCATAGGCCTACTGTTACCGTTACCATACTGGCTGTCGAACTAGGTCAATTTAGTTTATAGTTTTAAAGACTTAGGAGAAGGAATGCAAGAAAATTAATGTGAAATGTAATTGTTTTGGCAATGTTATCACTTCCATACATAGACATAATAACAGCTGTAAACAAACAAATTTAATTTTGCGTAGCCTATGCAAATTAAGAAGTTACAAGGCTTTCGTTTGACACCGATACCATACAGTATATAGGTTTTTAATGCTGTGCTGTAATATATATGATCATAGACTACAGTAGATCTGGACTGGACACGAAAATGAAACTTTGCAGTAAGGTACCCAAAATATGAGAAAGCCCCAAGTTCGAACCTCTAAACCGCGAAAATGTGATATTTTCGCGGTTTCGAGGTTCGAACTTGGGTTCTTTACCAAAAACTGTAGGGACGCTACCACCAGCTTTCTCTGTCTGACAGCAGCGTATGGGTTTATTTCATTATTTCTTCACCGAATTTTATAAGATTTACAATATAGCGTCTCTACAATAAGACCTTGGACGAGTTTGATTTTCAGCGTCTTATCAGAAAATCTAGGGATGCTACCACCAAGTTTCTCTCTCCGACAGCCTATGGGTTAACTCCTTGTCATCACTCGAGCGCCTTTATTTCTTCACCGAATTTGGTAAGATTTACAACATTGCTTTTCTACTAAAAATCCTTGGTGAAAGTAGTGATGAGAGGTGATGGTGTGATTGTTGGTGATGATGGTTTAGTAGTATAGTGATGGTAATAATGATGCTGGTGATAGTTGTAGTAATGATGCGATTGTAGTAGTTATTCAGGTGATAGTAGTACCGTAGTAATGATATTAGTGATAGTTGTAGTAAGTAGGTGATAGTAGTACCGTAATAATGATATTAGTGATAGTTGTAGTGATGATGGTTATAGTGAAGTGATGATGGTGGTAGTCATGATAGTGATAAGGTTGATAGTAATCATGACGGTGATAGTAATCATATTAGCCTAATAATAATCCTAATTATAATAAAGTAGTACAATAATATATTTCCCCACCAAATTTCGTGAAAATCTTCGGATCGCCTCCTAAATTGAATCACTTATACCTTGTCGCATATTCTCCCTGCCCACCAAATTTCGTGAAAATCGGTTCGTAACTTTGTGAGATACCTTGTTTACCATCAAACAAACAAACATGCAAACCGATGCGAAAACATAACCTCTGTAGGTTGTACTGTATTTGTTATTATACGACTTTACGAATAACTACAGTAGTTCAACAAATGTGTTTAATCAAAGCAGCTTTTAGGAATCGTGTACCGTATATATTTACTGGTCCCGTGATAATGTACAATTAGTAACAGTGAAATAAAGAGTCCACTCCATCCCTTTTCCGGACACTGTCGATCCCCCCTCCCCCCATTCACACACACACACACACACACACACACACACACACACACACTTCCAGGTTGATGACACCGCCCTCACTCCCAGGTGTACCGCTATTTCCTGGGGAAAGTCCTGGGGAGCCCTGCACGACTCCCAGAGGACGCTAAACAATGACTAATGCAGGTCGACACGTGGCCTGCCAGGGCTCGGACAGGTGGAATGTGCAGGGGAAACACGTCTCTCAAATTCAGAATCTGTGCTTTGAAGAAAATGCATAACTCTTAATTTCCAATTTCCAGCTGACGGTAGATTACTAGATTGTCATGTACCCATCTTAATTACACAGTTATTACCTCCACTAACGAAGTTGGACGGAGGCTATGTTTTTGCTTCCATTAGTCTGTCTGTAAACAAGATATCTCGCAGAGTTATGAACCGATTTTCACGAAATATGGTGGGCAGATATGATATGCGCCAAGGAAGGAGTTATTCAATTTAGGAAGCGATCCGGATTATATCCTGAAATTCAGACACAGAAGAAAATTTAGGCCTACGATTTATATATGTTAATTGTAAGAAAATGTAGACCTATGATATTAATGGTAAAGAACCAGTCAACGTAGCCGGAGGTACCGGTATGAGCTTTGTAGAATGACCCTCTAGTTGCGAATATATTGTAGCGAAATATGTTGCTAATTATGAAATCTACGCATCAATAAGACATACATATATTAGTTAAATAGTTTCCCATTAAATATAGATAAATTAGCTTCTAAAGGATTAATTTTTCAGTCAGCTTGAAAAGAAAAGCACACAGAATACAGTTGTCTTAACTTGTAAATGTGTGTTTGTGTCACGTACCGGTACTCAGAACTTGGAATGTGTAGCCTATGGTAATGACGTCTCTAGCATTCTGGGCCTGTGAGTAGAAGGAATTAGTTATCTATAAGCTAGTCCTACCGTAAGATTTACGGTACTGTATGTACAGTATATGTGTTAGGTGGAATGTGCAGCGTAATATCGTTTGGTTTCATATTATGGCACTGCTCTTAGAAAGAAATTATACGGAGATTTCCGTGTGCTAGCCCTAAAATGTAGGTCCATGTGTACTGTACTGTTAGAGTTCGTATGTGTGTCAGTTGGAATTCGAAGATTATTGTATGTATGTATGTATATACACAGGCACATACCGATACCCCATAGCTGGGGTGGCCGATTCGAGACAGAGCCCGAACAAAACAAAAATACTCACACATCTACAGTAGGTCGCAGGTTAATGATGTATATTGTATTCTGGAGCTGGGTAGGCTATCAATTCGATTATCCGGTACATATTTTAAATTATATATTGGCCCTCATTACATGATTTTGTTTTGATTAGGACAAACCTGTAGGAGTCGAAATAACGTTGATAGATTTAGTTCAATCCTAGTCTGCATCAAATCATACAATGATGGCTCAAAATAATAGCTGCCAGAGTATAAAAACGCATTTGTGTGTCAGGTGTATTGTACATGGTAATGATAGGTCCTGAAGGATTAGCAACATTCTGGATCTGTGCTTAGAAGAAAATAACGAGACGTTCACTTAAGTTTGGATGTGGCAGGTGGAATGTTCAGTGTAATAACGATTATCTGTATCTGTGCTTAGGAGGAAATAACTATAGGTTTAATTTGAATATTAGCCTTAAAGTTGTATGTGTGTGTGTGAGAGAGAGAGAGAGTGAAATGGAATGTATTGAGTACGGTACCGTAGGCTACCGTACCGGTAATGGTTTGGGTTGTAATTAATTTGCATTCTGAACCCCTGCTTAGAAGGAAGTAGGTAAGCTAAGGCGTAATGTGTAGTTGATACATGATAGGTTTGTGTGTGTGTGTCTCTCTCTGAATCTTTATACTGCATGTAAGACCAGTTTTAATTCATAAATAAAAACCTAGAGGTGAAGAGTATAATGTTAATTCATAATCATACTTAGAGAATGAAGATTAGCTGCCAGGTTAATGTAAACCGACCATTGTGATGGTCCAGACTAAAGGAAGAGAGTAGCCTATGTGGGATACTGCGACTATTATGTTGTGCTGGTGCGAGTACTTTAAACCCACCAGCGTCCCCCATGGAAATCAATAACTTGGCGGGGTGTAGGGGTGGTGTCACAGGGCGGTATTTTCTTTATTGGGAATTTCTCGGTGGTAATGTGATTTTGTGATTGGTTCATTCTGTCTGCTTTGACACGATTTCAATGTTATGAATTATTAAATTGCGGCTAGGCCACCCTAATTTTACTCACCGGTACCGAGTTACAATTTATACAGCATTATATACCGGTACCGTATCTGATATCATAATGCATGTCAGTCGTTCGTTATTTTACCTATTTAGTCAATTATTATGGGTCCCATCGTATGCTCATGCAATGGGAACAAATTATAGCTAGCATTACCCTACTGAGAAATGGTGGTCCTGTTAGGACGCTAACTATTACCTACAAGACAAGTGCGTTACTATTATATATATATATATATATATATATATCTCGGTATATATATAATATTATATAATGCAACATATATGTTATTCGAACACATTACCACTAGCCAATCAGCTCGAATTCGAGTTCTCCAACTCGAAACGACCAAGACAGTGTAAACGCCCCCCCCCCCCCCCCCCAAAAAAAAAAAGGAATATAGTACAGGTATGGTGCACTCACAACCCATAATAACTTACCACCCATTTGAATCTAATAAAGCCTAACTCCGAAGTCTTCGTGGTGCAATGCATAAGTGTGTTGATTTTGGGTGTGAGCATCCTAGGTTCGAATCCCCAGACTGCCACATGTGTTTGTTAATTTCATTAATCGAGTTTAGGAGTAAAGTTGGTTGGTGGAGAGAACATAATAATACGGTACGGTACCGTACAACCTATGGTCTATATCACTACCCAAAACAAAGGGCCACTAGAGGCTTGGCCTTGGCGAACTCTACAATAGATGACCATATAGCACTATATTGTTTCGTTTGGATTAACATACGCAAATGAGTGTAGGCTATACCTAGTATGGTTCTCGGGTGTATATTACTACACCCAGCAATTAAATGTTCAGTTGGATACATTAATGTGTATCCACTCCGTGATTTAATGTATTATGTTCCTTCCAACAACCAACCATACTCCTAAAATCGATTAATGAAATTTACAAACACATGTGGCAGTCCGTGGACTCGAACCCAGGATGCTCACACCGAAAATCAACACCTTATACATCGCACCACGAAGACAGTATGGAAGGAAACATATTACCGGGTATGTGAGTTACGAACATAATTTGCAAAAAAAAAAAAAAAAAAAAAAAATCTTAATTGTTGATATTATTCAACAAATGCACCTCTATTTTAATAATTCTAAGTTTCCTTCCATACATACAATCAAGGTGTGTATATAAATTTATGTGGCCAACTGTACCGGTATAGTCAACCGTTGGTGTCTGAAACATAAGATATACGAATCGTTCCATATTGGCTACTGAACTAAAAAAACAAGGTACCGGTAATCAGTGACGTTGGTATCGTATATAAAGTAGCTAAATATTAGAAGAGTGGCGAACACATCAAAAGGTATAAATGAAATCGGTGCAGAGACCTTGCCCTTGTTGGCTTTCTATAAAATATGGGGATGTTTTTTTATTAACTGAAATTCCTCAATAATTACCGTACGTATTAAGTATATAGAAGGCAAAATGCAGGTACTGGTATCCATGTATGTGTATTAAATAACATAATATAGACTACAATACCTCAGTTAGCCATAGTTGAACCCCACCTGTGGCTGTGGCCTTACTTTTAATCGGCCTTATTGAGTTCGTCGGGTACAACCGGTCCGTGACAAAATTAGGGTGTGTGGTCGGTGGTAGAGAGATAGTGTGTGTGTGTGTGTGTGTGTGGAGGGGGGGGGGGGGGGGGTTGTATAATAACTAATAGGAAAACTATCGGTATATATAATTATATTCTAGCCTTACGATTGTACAGTACCGGGTTTTTTTATTGTACCGGTAATGAACATCTACAGTATAGTTTCCATTGATCAACATCACATGTAGACCGTTAACCATCACCGGCCTTAATTCAACATAAGAAACTTATTGTGGAGAGAGAGAGAGAAGGGGGGGGGGGGGTCAGGTTGGCAGGTGTGCAAGCAGGCAGACTCACTCTGCTTGCTCCAATAATACAGAGTTACAAGGAGTTACAGGCAATAGTTAGTATCTCAAACATCTTGCGATCCATTCCGGGGAGATACTCGTAGTGGAAATAGAGATTGTTAGTGCATTACACTCATTAAAGAGTGTGCACAATACTATATCGTAGCCTACTCTTTTCTTGAACTGCTGTTCAAGAACTGTTTACAACTTCTGAGGAAAGTTTGTTCCAGGTAATAACCTAAGATAACGGGAATGCAGAAAGCCGATTGGCCCACACAAGGCATATCCCTTTCACACACAACCTATTATGTCCCTATGCTTATCTAATTTTATCTTGAAGCTCTGTCGTTCTTGATCCTACTATGGCGCTAGGAAGCCTATTCAACATATCTACAACTCAAACCAGTGTTGTTGTTTTTTCTTTGTGTATGAAGGAGACCAAATGCAGGCTACCTTTAACGAGTGTTTCCTCCAAAGCCAAATAAGTGACACAGAGCCAATTTGTTTTATTAATATATTTATGTTTTTGTTTATGCCGTTATATAAAGATATGGGTTAAATGTAATGTACCGGTACCGTACTGCACAGTAACTAATTAAATATCAGAGCCCTATTACTAGTACCGGTATTTTTATTTATACAACAAATGACAGAAGGATTGACTTATCGGTATGAGTATGCCGTATTTTGTTTGATGCAATCAGTGCATCTACGTACGGTACGGTAATATGTATGGAATTAAATACATAAATATATTACCCGTTGTTAAACGCATTAACTAAGTAACGTAACGTGTTGACGATTTTGTTAGGGGTGACTGTACACACTGCGGTATACTGTATGTACTGTTCGTCCCAAGGCAGTCCGCCAATAATCCCAGATGAACCCCAAGATCTGTAAGAGTGCTAAGCCCGCACGTCCTCTCGTTATGTGTAGAATATACAGCTATGGTGAACATATACGGTACGGTACTGTACAAGTTTACCTAGCCCATTCAGTACCATGGCGCTATGTTTGGTATAATTTTTGTTAACGTTACCATTTTAACAAGTATCAAATTACGTAACCAGTACCGGTACTGTATATTACCATAGGGTAAGAATTTATTATGCAACTTATTTAAATTGTCTTGGTTAATTTGACTCGAGTTCGTATCTACTGGTTGAGTTGTCCGGGAACCTGGAACTATGTATTTTTGATGTCCTTTTTATTATTCTCAGCTGTCGCCAAGTGGATAACGGGTCATATGTAGCCTATGCATGAAATACTGAGCAAACTATACTCAGTTTTATATCAGCTGACGGTAAATTGAATCTTTTAGCAGCCGTTTAGTATATGACGGAAGCATATGCAATTATTAGGCTATGTCTCTGCGTCATTTTAACGCCAAGTTTTTGTAATTCACAACTTATTTGGGTGCAAAATATTCATAATAACCGCATTATCAAGATGAGAACGTGGCATTTTACTGTCAGTTGGAAAGTAGCAGAATAGTAACTTTGCTCCTATGTCTGTAACTAGTGTTTATGGTAAAATTCATTATTTATTTTCATAATTGGTAGAGAGAAAGAGAGAATTCCCTTTCATTAACTGTTCCTTGTTAATTTATACCTCATGTGGAGAATTGCCTATCAGTAGTACGATGGCAAGGTAGTTATGATTTAAAGGTCCCGGAGCTGTGCTTACTATGATGGCTCTGTTACTGACCTAGACAATGTTGATAAAATTCACCACTAGTAGCCTACTCTATAACCTCTTTTCTTTTATGGTGCATTTTTGTATAACATTATTGGTGGTGATTATTTTAAAGGGTTTGTTCTCATAATGAACCAATGAAGATGAATGTTAGGTGAAGCTGGTCAGGCAATAGTACAGTACATCATGAGGCCGAACAATAACCCTAGGTTCTTTGTACGCGGATGCCTGATATTGTTGCCACTTTCACCGTCTAATATATTTCGTGCTAGCCAAAATGACACTTGGTGTAAACTAGTAGCGAATTTGAAAAAGGAAGTATGTTTGCAATGAAATAAAAATTGTGTGTATATTTATCGTTAGTATATTTCCTTGTCCTAAAGAGTGGTATAATTCCTGTCCTGGTTTAGCTACGGGTTGGCAAGACTAACAGAGACGACCTTGTAGAGTTCACCACGACCAGCCTGACGCTATTCTGGCCACTATAATAGCTGCGGGGTTTTTTTTTTTATTGTTTTCATTTAAAGAGGGTTGTCTTTAACTTGGTGGTTTTGTATTCAACGCTGTGTGTGACAGGTATGAGCGAAATTGCGAGTGGTTTTCGTCCTTGAAGAGACAAAATCAATTCGTGTTGTGGATGTTTTAACTAACTGTCGTCTGCACCGGTTTCTACCCAATGCAACTATTGTATTGGTCACCAAATATCCGTACTGGTTGCCACCTTACCCCTTTCAATCAGTTGACGAGTTTTAATATATTCTAGGGTTAATTTCGGAAGAGTTTAGTTTTCCGTTTACGAAGAGCCTCGGATGCCTTTCTTAACCCCTCTCACTCCAAAATAGAATTTGTAAATTTATTAAAATGTATATACTGTACAATGGCTAAAATAATGGTTTATATGGCATCGTCGAATGGATTTTGTTTTAAATTGCACAGTACCGGTATATGTATAGGGTTTTTCAACACTACTATTGCAATTACGATATTGAAACATTATAATGGGGTTCAGTAAATATGGTAAAAATAAACTTTTAAAAATACACAGAATGAAAATATAACCATGTGAGGAGGAGCACTTTGTTGACAACATTTCGCATAATTTATAGCTAATGGCCTGATGAAGCTATGTGCGAAACGTCAATACATGTAAATTGCTCCTCACATGGTGTTTATTTTCATTCTGTGAATATGCAAAGGTTTTCGTTTTTCATGTGAAGTTCATGATTTGTATATTGCGTATTTCTTTAATTTCATTTTTTTGGGGACTGCAATACATTTATTAGCTATTATTTTATTTGCGTTTTGAAAAGTAGGCTAAGACTATATTTTGGTCTTCATTATTTTTTAACAATTGTAGGAATGTAAACCAGCAATATAATTTATGTGGCATTGATATATGGTGTGTGTGTGTGTGTGTGGACAATCGGTGGTGTGATTAAAGGTACAACATTGACTAAATATGTAGGTTTGCAGGTACGTTGAAATTAAGTGTTTTAGGTTAGGTAGGTTAGGTTTAGTTAAGTTTGGTCGATATAGTTTTATTTAGGTTTAAACATAGACAACATTTACTCGTAAACATGCATAATTAACGTTTGTACCGATAAACACACCACTGCTTGGGGGTGTGTGTGTGTGATAATTTACTATACTCTATCCAACTCAACTTTGTCGCCGACCTCTGCAGCAGATACGAGACCGCGCCTGTAATTGGCTATCTGGGCAATAGGAGAGGCAGAGCTGATAATTTATTAATTATCTTTATTATTCCTTATTTATTAATTAAACTAGATACATTTAAGAAATGTTAATGATTATTTAATAAATTACAGTGCTATCCGATTCTAAAGCGCTATTAAATATAACATGAAACACAATAATAACGTAGGCCTTTATATCGTAAAGTAAAAACAAGGAGATACATAATTGATAAACGGTAAGTAAGCGAGAGGGAGGGCTGACTGGCTCGGGCCCATGCGTATTAGCGAATCACAGGCCGTGCTTGACTTCGCACACATTAAAAGTAGACTGACGGTAATTCTTACCTTGCTTGTGTTTACAGTATTATATCTTACGATTTTATGTGTTTCATGTGGTATTTTATAGCTCTTAAGGTTCGGATATCACTTATTACACCATTAGAATGACCTAAACCTATTTAATATAATTGATATATATGGAATATAAAAGAAAAGCTGAATTAATTCGTACGATAATGTGATATCCTCATGTTCCGTCATAGGCTATATTTTATGTTATTCTTTTGCTTACCATACTTTGCGACCTTATGAACAATAGCACGAAGGCAACGAAAGGTAAACATGAATAGATAATAGTTATATCTGCACATACAGACACAAATAAGATAATATTTGAGTTTAAAAGACGCCGCCGGGCCAGTGCAGTGTTGCCAGGAGGTGGTTTGTTTTATATTTATACACTGCATTTCCATCTTTTCGGCGGTTTCTGAATATTATGCTCAGTGTGTTGTATGTGAAATAACAAAGGGGTTTGTATGCTACTTTCTAGTATAATAACTTGGCTAAATAGTAACCACAACGTCAAGGATAAGTGCATATAATACAAACTGGAAATTCTGGAACCTTTAATGTCTAGGGCGTGATGTCATTGCCAGCCAATCACGGGCGCGGTTTCGTATTTGCTGCAGAGGCCGGCGGCAAAGTTGAGTTGGATAGAGTATAGTGTAACTCAGCATGTTGTTTTTAATTACTGGTAATTGAGTTGTTATTGTAGTTACCTTTATAGTATATAACATACCAATAAAACTCGCAATAATAATAATAATTATTATTATTGAATCATTGATCTTGCCTTTAGCTACTGAACCCTTACCGGCATATAATCTGCGACTTCATTATTTTATGTATACTGGTATATATAGGCCTATTGTATTATTATCTTGAACCTATCATTATATTACGTTAACAGAAATTACTATATTCGGTGAAGTGGCGTGATTACTATTCTACAAATTGTATCTTGAATGTCACTACAAGTTTCTCGTCTTATCCAGTCATCATTACAAATTTACATTTACCGGTATGAAAAAGTTTACTTTTATATTGTATGCAGTCAAAATCCCACATTAGCTCTTGAATAACGTATGCTCGTCATTTTGTAAATTATACACCGGTAAAGTACTGTATTTATCTAGACCGGAACAGGCAGATAACACTGGATAAAGTAGCCTACTGGAGTATTTCGCGAATGACCGGCGTCAAATGATTTAATGTGCATGGTTTGTAATGACCAAAAGTCCGGGGGGGGGTGGGGGGGGGGGGCTTTTAGTTACCAAAATTGCGCCCTTACATCTAATATATACTGCATTTTATCTGAAATACAATACATATAAAGAATATTGTGTGAATTATGGCGCCCCTCATGTATATCAGCCCCCCCCCCCCTTAAGCCTGAGCTAGATCCGCCACTGACTGGCCGCCTTAATTACCGTATATAAAATGTTAAACGGTACCGGGGTATTTTATGTGTAGGCTTTACACACAATTGTCTTAACTATTGCTGGTTGTAATTACAATAGTACGGTACTCGGCAGATTTAAGCCATTTTCACATTTCTTGTTTTTATTATATTATGGCATAAGTTGCTGATACGTACTGTACAGACGTGAAAACGATACCGGTAGCTAAAAAGGTATGGTCGGTTTATTTCCAGCAAACGGTAAATTGATTGTTTAGCACCTGATTTATCGATACCTAATAGTAATTATATGAAACTATTATATATGTCTGCATGCTATATACATACAGTTTTTCTTAATTAGCATTATATGTTGCTACAAAATCTTCAAAATACTTGTGTAATCCAGGTGAAGACATGACAATTTACCATAAGCTAGAAATAAACAGATTGTAGTAGATAGGCCTACTATTATTACAATAAAAACGGGTCAGCTAACATTGACCCGTGAACTAAAATAATTCAATAGCCTACCTGTATTTGTATTTTCAATTCGGTATCTGATAGGCCTATTCTTAACCCTTGGGCATTGTATCTGTTATCCTTTGTTACTGCAAATATTGTACAGAACATCTGGCCACGATTGTACGTATTTCATGATATTAGACTCATTGGGTTCATGCAGTAGCTGATGTTTGTTACAGTTGTTGTTGTTCCCCAAGCTGCCTGGCCGAACAGCCCCAAGGCCCTGAGCAAGGCCAAGGCCATAACCGAGCGCCCCCACAGAACCCTCCCCGCCGACCACAATAAAGCCTGGGTGACCGAAGCCACTCCATGGCGGGGAGCTGAGGAGGGTGCGGAAATGCCCGGGAAACCAAAGCCCCACCCAGGGCCCTGTGTCCCTCAGCAATTATGAAGAGAAAGTTGAGGGGCAAGGGAAAAATGTGACGCTTTGGCTTCCAATCTTGGTAGATTGGGAGGTCAATCCACGTTAGAGACGCCGTCACTTGAGATCTAGAAAATATATAAGTAAAAGGAACAGTCAGAGTAAGCTATGGGTATGACAGAGATTGCTCAGTTCTCACTCTGATAGACCAGCCTATCACCACATGACTAGAACCCAATCCTCTCAGCATCAGCTAGGAAAGGCCCTAGAAAGCAGCCTTTGGCGGGGGGATAGCTCCCCTATTTCAACCCTTTTCGGGGTTGGGCACCCGCCCAAGTTTATTATATATTATATTGATTCCTAAATTAAATATATTGTAAACTACTATGTATACATAATTGTCCATTCATTAGAAGTTGTCAAAATTCCTAAGCACTATCCTCTATAACTCGGAAATGACTAGAGCAATTGGGCTAATATTTCTACCATTTGGGAAGAGTTAGCCATTTGCTCTAGACCTTATTTGTTTGTTACAGTTAGCTACACCAGTTTGAATCACTTATATTCACTTGTGGATCCTTTATTGTTAATTTGATATTGTTTGATCTATTGTATTTTATGGTACTGTATAATTATTTAGTCTATGTATGTTCCTTAATTTATTTATTTAATGTACGGGTACCGTATTGATATAATTATCAACTACCGTATCTTGACCTTAATTATCGTAATTTTCACGTGCGTACTTGAAACGATTGTGTTTATATAAATTAGTATATAAATTAGTCTCGACTCAAGAAAGTGGCTACTTGTTGCGTACCGGCACTTTATTGTTTGTTCCATTGCTCTTGAGTTCGAAGTGTCTTAAATGCATTGTACAGTACCGGTATCAAGCTTTTTGTGGACTCGTTCATATTATTCCATTTGCCAATATCAGGATTAATATTAGGTACGGTACTATTAACATGCTATTTATAAAAGGGGGGGGGGGTGATTTTAAAAGTGCAGATAACTGATACTGACTTGAGAACTGAACCGGTCGCCCTTGGTTTTAGAATAATAATAGTACAAGGAATTTTATTAGTGCAGATGACTAATTTTGACATATTCCCTAGAGAGGTGTAACACTACGAAAAGTTCAGATAGCTGATTCTAAAATGTGATTCCCTATCGCTTCGGAATGTTAATACTAGGAACCGTGTGGGAGGAAGGATGCGCTGGTGAGTAATAGAGGTGGGTGTTGTGACATGACCGGAACTCAGCTGGTGTAGTGAAGAATGAGTGAGTCAGTTCATGTTTGGTAGTCTGGGGCTGCGTGCTGCTTCATTCACCAATCGTCAGCCCGCAGGTAGACACTCTCGCGCTTGCTCCCATTATACTTTTACCACCTGGCCATAGCTGATTGAGAATTATATATGACTTGATTGATTGGTTTATCGATTTCATTTATTTAATGGATTGAGTGCTAGTAGTGCTAGGCCGCGTGCTGCTCATTCACAACTTTGGTAGACACTTGTTCGCTCGCTCCCAACACCATTTTCCACTTGGTTAGGCCTATAACTAATTTGGAATTTTATGCAACTTGATGGTTTCATCGGTTGTATTCTAAATTCATTAAGTTATGATCGCGTATTTGATTTACCAGTTAACCGCTTTAGAGTAGACGTGGGCGCCCGTCCATCGATGCAGTGATTAATTTTGTTTATTTTGTTTATTGATTGTAGCCTATAGTATATATTATTTTTATTTTTATTTTTTTAATTCGGTCACTTGTAAATGTGACTGGATAGCTTTAATATTTGGTATTTAGGGTTATTACAAACTACTTTTAACCCGTACAGCCCCAGCGACGCGCCTGACGCGTCGGCGATGTATGTAACGCACAGCCCCAGAGACGCGCCTGGCGCGTCGCCCTAATTGTGCCGACCGTAACCTCAGGTGTAGCCACTCAAGAGGGCTCAGATTTGTATGGGAACTGTGTACGTATCCCACGCAACCGTGCCGATGGTTGAAAACTCTCAAAGTCCACGTGCGTGCGCGCAAAAACCTGGTTTTTTGGGATAATTGCCTTCAATTTTTTACTCTTATAAAATCCGTTTTCGGGGGCTCTGTAGGACCATTTTTTGAGCGGTTTTTCGTGGTTTTTCCTTCATTCCTAACCCATTCGCTATTGTTTCTGGAATAAAACAATTTTTTGAAAACCGGCCGGGTTCTGGTGCGCAAACATTACAAAACTAGCCGGGGCTCCACGGGTTAAAGATTCCTGAAGCTTTCCGAATTCCGGCAACACATGGTTGTTTATACTTTATTTACTCTGAAAATTACGTACATCTGAGTGTTTTAAGATCATTAGATAATGGAAAAACGTATTGTAAGTAATTTCGGTTAATATTCAGGACTCGCAACAATATAGGTAACACATTTATAATATTAGTTTGGGGTTCCTATCATCATATGCTTCATTGCTATATCATTTTTATCCTCGGGGGGAAAAAAATCTTTGCATTTTTTTTTTTTTTTTTTTTATCATTAACCTAACCTAAATGTATTTGGGGGTTGTTAGGTTTGTTTTTATTGCTGTTCCCGTTCCCCAGGCTGCCTGGCCGAACATCCCCAAGGCCCCGAGCAAGGCCAAGGCCATAACCGAGCACCCCCCACAGAACCCTCCATGCCTACCACAATATAGCCTGGGTGACCGAAGCTACTCCATGGCGGGGAGCTGAGGAGGGTGCGGAAACGCCCGGGAAACCTAAGCCCCACCCAGGGCCCTGTACCCCTCATCAATTATGAAGAGAAAGTTGAGAGGCAAAGGAAAAATGGGACGCTTTGGTTTTCAAGCAGATTGGGAGGTCAATCCACAGAAGAGACGCCATCACTCGAGATCTAGAAAATATATAAGTAAAAGGACCAGTCAGAGTAAACTATGGGTATGGCAGAGATTGCTCAGTTCTCACTCTGATAGACCAGCCCATCACTACATGACTAGAACCCAATCCTCTGAGCATCAGCTAGGAAAGGCCGTAGAAAGCCGCATTTGGGCGGGGGATAGCTCCCCTATTTCAACCCTTTCGGGGTTGGGCACCTGCCATCTTTTTGGTTAAGTTAATGACCAAAACAAAACAAAATCCTGAGAATTTTTTGTTTTTCCCCTAGGATACAAATTATTATAGCAATGAAGGATGATAGGAACCCCAAACTAATATTATTTATTTGTTACAGTACCTATATTGTTGCGCGTCCTGCATGTTGACTGTAATTTTAGCTACCGTACTGTATAATGATAAAGAAAAAAGGGAAAAAAATTAAAATTTGTGGTAGTCTAATATTTTCCACTATTACTGTAAGACAAAGCTATAGAAAACACAGAAATTATATCCCATACGTGACCTAAACTACATATTGTCCCATAATTCTGTATTTACTAGGTGCTTATAGTATTTAAATTATGTTTATCCGTATATTATCAGATAATTATTAATTGCCTTTATTTGTAGCGAGATATTCATATGCTATTTTTTTCTTTTCAGGGCAATCAAGGCTTTTCAACAAGTGTTGTATATCGACCCTGGTTTCAGCCGAGCCAATGAAGTCCATCTGCGCCTGGGGTTGATGTTCAAAGTCCAAAGCGACTATGAATCCTCACTGAAACATTTCCAGTCAGCCCTCATTGACGCCGGACCGGCTTCCTTCTCAAAACTTGAAAGTAAGTACCCACTACCCAGTCATAATTCAGTCTTGTGTAGATTAAATAAAGTTTATAACTTATTATTTTGTAGGCTAGACTTATCTGAATATTTCTTAGCGAGGTCGGTCCTAAGTGTTCTGTACCCCATAACATATTCCGTCCTTTCGCTTAATTATTGGGCTATTCATAGTGCAGTTGGATACAGTACCGGTACATGATGAGATTAATATCCAGTATTCGATAAATGGATATGAATCGTGAGCATGTGCTGTACTTATAACTGTCTTGATGGTGTAATGGTTAGTGTTTAAGATCTGTATGTGGTAACCCAGGTTCGAATCCCAGTAGGATCACATGCTTTCATTAATTTCATTGGGTGGTGTTTGGGTGTGAAATTAATAAATTAGATTATCGGTATCTGAATAATTAGAGTAATTGATGGTATGATTAGGAGTAGTGGGTGTACACATTATTTCCATTATGTGTTTTGTAATTCCATATTTAACCCCAGTATCTTGTAGTTTGAAAGATCGTCTACACCTTGATATACTGTACAATTAAGTATGTGGCAGAATATGTATAAGTGTACATATACCTGTAAATACAGTCCTCTACCACTCTTCTCTTCGCCAACATGTAAACAAACCCAGAGTCAATATACGCTTCAAGTCGCTGTGCAGACATCCGAACACAGGGTTTATCGTGACGTCATCTCTAATATAAGTGCTAGTATGCGAATAATATCTATAGTCACGGTTTGCACCTTTGAGTGATTAATATTGATGTTCTTTTGTTTGCCAATCCTGCTCATCATATCATTGTAATTTATTATTGTTTTGGTGGTCATTTTGAACGAGTGTGGAATGGATAAGTTACGCTAAGTTATTGTATTTTCTGAGGACATCAACTCATCACACCATTTGGTAAAGGTCAGTAGCTGTTAGATATACCGGTAGGTTAGTACCTGTATGATATACGTTAGTAGCTGTTTGGTAAAGCTTACTAGCTGGCATGGAAGGGCTAGTTTTGGATAATATTTACGAGCCACGAATGTCTAGCTGCCACTCGTTGCTGGAGTGAGGTATATCCCATAGTACTGTTTTTTTTGCACTGTTACCCAGGGTGTTGGGGCACTGGGGGTGGCAGCCCCCACCTATAATACTAGGATAGGTTAGGTAAGGTTGTTAGGTTAGGCTAATGTCAACTTTATTTTTATAACATAGGCTAGGTCTCGAAAATGCACAAACCCACAGTACCTGGCATGCAAGTGCTAGTTTTGTATCCCACGTACTGGGTACTAGCAACTCGCAGTAGGCTAGCTGGCATGCAAGGGCTAGTTTTGTATCCCACGTACTGGGTACTAGCAACCCGCAGTACCTGGCATGCAAGGGCTATTTTTGTATCCCACATACTGGGTACTAGCAACTTGCAGTAGCTGGCATACAAGGGGTAGTTTTGTATCCCACGTACTAGGTCTAGGTTAGGTTGGGTTGTTTGGTTAGGTTAATATACTAGGTCTCAGAAACAAGATTCGTAGTAGCGGTAGTAAAGCTCAAGTAGGCTAGCGGTCGCACCACTATTGACTGCACAAATAGTAATGGATGCACTATTTTGAGTTTTCACTAGCATTGCCCATTAATTTTCTTTGTTACAAGTGGGTTTTGCCTTCACATTATTGTTTGCCTCAACAATATCAAACTCGGTAGCCTGTAGGTGATCAGGGTTATTTAAATACGCCCGCCACTCATAGTGGGCGTGACGTCAAAATACTCATTCCTTTCAGCCAATCACAGACGCTTTCTCGACTGTGAATGTGTTCGGATACACACCACCACCACCCTTGGCCACCACGGGTTTTTCTATCCATAGTTTTTCAACCCCTCTCTTTCCCTGATATATTTCATGCCCTCCCCACCTATCGGGGTAAATATTTTAATATTGTTTAGGCAAACAACATAATGTGAAGTTAAAAGACACTTGTAACAAAGAATAATAATGGAAAACACTAGTGAAAACTCTAAATAGTGCGCCCGTATGTGTCCTGTCAATAGTGGTACGCCCACTACTCCTAATCTTACCCAGGTTTCTTATACCATGTATTTCATTCCTACATGTGTCTAAATGCGCGTAAAATTTATTACTGATCCTGAAAAACAAAATATCCTCTATATCGCCTACCTCGCAAGAGGCGGGTGGCTTTGTTTACATCCGCCGCGAAGAAGAAGAAGCGTTGGTGAAAATTTGTTTTTTGCCCCCTACTGCTTAAATATAGGACTATTTCAATAAATCATGGGGGGCGGGGGCTTCCCCCCCCCTCAACATATTTTGTATCCCACGGCAAACGGTTATGGCCAAATAATTATTTTTCGCGAGTGAAGGGGCGTGTTTTTAGATTGTTGTTTAATGGATAAATCTGCATTTCTGCCTATTATCACACATCAAAACACCCTTACACAACTCTAAAGTAGATAAAAACAATCGAAACTATTTTTTAGCAATTTAATTACATCATCTTTATATTGACCGATTCACCTAACTTGCTAAACTTCAACATTATGGTACCAGTGGGCTAAAATTTGAATGATGATCGTTTGACCACTTTACCTACCACCCTGTGATCCTTCTATCTACAGTGTATGTTTAGTTATTTAGTTATATAATACTCGAGGCCTTGACCAAATTATAGTACCGAAGTGTTTTCTAGCCTTGTCTATGCAAACTGTCCTCCCTCCCACTCGACAAAAAATAAAATTGGTACCGTACCTGTGCGCATTCCACCAGTATTTCTCAACCTTACATTGATAATGTCAACATGCTAATTAATAATCATCCCTGTAATATTGTTTTGATCATAATTCCTACAGTGTGCAAGATGCTGAGGCCAAATTCAGAGAGTGGAGAGACGGCATGGCGAGCAAGGGTTTAAGAGTCAATATTAACAAAACCAAGGTTATGCATTGTAGATTGAGATGAGGCAATGTGGAAAAGAGCGGTGCATACCCATGTTCAGTGTGTGGAAAGGGAGTGGGCGCTAACTCAATTCAATGTAGCATCTGTCAATGTTGGGTACACCATGGGAGTAAGAACTGTTGTAGAATAAAGGGACCCCTGCCGAAGGATAAGTCAGAAATAGAGAAATTTGAGCGCGTAGTGTGCAAAAGCGAGCTTGTGTTAGGTGATGATCCTGTGGCTGTGAATTTTGGAAATGAGTCTTTGGAGCTGGTGAACAAGTTTTGTTACCTAGGAGATACCATCTCTGCTGGTGGTGGGGCCGAGGCTGCCACTGTTGCTAGAATTAGGTGTGGCTGGGGGAAGTTCAGAGAACTGATGCCAATCCTGACCATGAAAAGAATGCCTCTCCCCCTGAAGGGAAAGGTGTATGCCTCATGTGTTAGAAGTGCAATTACGTATGCCTCAGAAACATGGGCCGTTAAAGTAGAGGATGTCAACAGAATGGAGCGTAATGAGATGAGAATGGTGAGATGGATGTGTGGGGCCAGGTTACAGGATAGAATAACAAATGTTGAGCTGAGGAGACGTTTAGGTATAAAGAGTATTAGCGAGGTGATGCGTACAAGTAGACTGGGATGGTATGGACATGTGGAGAGAATGGATAAACAAAATTGGGTGAAAAATGCAGGTCTGTGATTGTGGAGGGAGCTGCACCAAGGGGTGGACCGAGGAAGACCTGGGATCGGACTATACGTGCCGATCTCAAATCCAAGGACTTGACAAGTGAAGCAGCCCTTGACAGGGTTGCTTGGAACGCCGCCATTAGGACAAGAGACTGAAACTGCACTTATGTGTGGAACACTCAGTCTTAAAATGTTATGTATGTATGTGTTCCACTGTCACTTTAATTTACAGTACGGTACTACACTTTCCTTCACTACTGTCACTTTCGTTCACTGTTATCAAATTCAATATTATCCTTCGCTATATGGTCGCTTTACGGTAAGGATGTAATATTTGGGCGTATTGCCCGCTTTGTTTACATTACCGGGTACTAGTACACTCGCGATCACGTTCCTCATCTATTTTGACTGCCGGGGGATACAATAATACTGTAGGTTGAGGGGGGACTTTGTCTCTCTATACCCCCCCCCCATAACTTATTATCATCATATATATGGCCAGCAGGGGGGCAAATTATCGAACACCCCGTTCTTAACATTAATCCTCTTATTACAAACCCCAATGTACTTTAATAAATTAATGAAAGCATATGATCCTCCCGGGATTCGAACTCTGGACACCACACACAGAACATAAGCACTTAAGCCATTACACCACCAAGACAGTTATTTAATAAACAGAAACAAAAGTCAAAATATATGACAACGTAACCGCGAGCATACAACTTTAGTAAACAAGACAACAGTACGCCCGGATACTACATCATTCGCCGCTTTACTTCAGTGGTCTGTCACTTTCCTTCAGTGGACTGTCACTTTCCTTCAGTGGACTGTCACGTTCCTTCAGTGGACTGTCACGTTCCTTCAGTGGACTGTCACTTTCCTTCAGTGGACTGTCACTTTCCTTCAGTGGACTGTCACTTTCCTTCAGTGGACTTGTCACTTTCCTTCAGTGGTCTGTCACGTTCCTTCAGTGGTCTGTCACGTTCCTTCAGTGGACTGTCACGTTCCTTCAGTGGACTGTCACTTTCCTTCAGTGGACTGTCACTTTCCTTCAGTGGACTGTCACGTTCCTTCAGTGGACTGTCACGTTCCTTCAGTGGACTGTCACGTTCCTTCAGTGGACTGTCACTTTCCTTCAGTGGACTGCGGCCCTCCCTCTGAGGACTGTCGCCCCCTTCTTTCACTTTTGTCACTCGCTCTTCCAGGATTAGTGCATGAGGGTAGAGTTTTTAGCAAAATTAAATTTACCCTAGTGCAGGTAGCAAAAAGAATAGGCAAATTAAATAGTTGACATCTGGTCCTATATGGGTTTCTTCCTAGACGTGTTCGAGAAATTTGAAATGAAATAGCACCTCGTGCCAGAAATCTTCAATAGACCTTTACCTCCAAAATGTGACCGGTTAAAGCAGAGGATATATATTTATAGAATGAAGCAGAATGAGAAGAGTATGGTGAGATGGAAATGTAGGGTTAAGTTCAGGGACGGGGTATCGAGTGAGGAACTAAGAAGGCGTCTGGGCATTAGGAGTATCAGTGAAGTGATGTGCAAAAGCAAACTTGGTGTGTTTGGACACGTAAGAGGGAATGGATGATTAGAACTGGGTGAAGAAATACTGGACTGTGAACGTGGGGGGTGAGCTGCGCATATTGGTAGAGTCGGTAGATCTAGAAAAAACTGGGATCGGGTACGATATTTCGGTCTGATCTCAAAACAAAGAACTTATGAGGCAGCCCATAACAGGGTTGCCTGGAATGCTGCTATTTAGGATGTGAGACTGTAACACATTCTGTGGACAACACTGTCTTTAAATTTTTATCTTGCCTCTTAGCCGTCCAGCTGGCTCAGTTGACAATCTCTGCTTCCCATCCCAGTAGTCTCACGTTCAATCCCCTCTCAGATTGAAAAGTATTTCTGGGATATAGCCGACGGTCACCGTTTCCCCATGAACAATGGAGATTGGTAATGGTCTCTGGTTGATTAAAGGAAGTTAAGCGCTTGTGAAACGTCGGAGGAGGAGATACGGGCGCTAAATAAATAACCTAACGATTGTTATTATTATTATTATGTAAACTGGAGAGATCCCTGAAAACTGGCCAGTGTGACTCCAATTTTTAAGAACGGGGATCATGAGTGTCCCAAGAATTATCAACCAATTAATGCTTGACTTCTATCATGGTAAAACATTTAGAAGGGATACCAGTAGACATGGTTTCAGGTGACACCGATCATGTCTTCACTATTTTTGGGAATTTTTCCATGAAATGCTGAGCGAGTATGCCAAAAGTAAAGCCATAGACTCCTTTACTTAACAAAGTGTCTCATTGTAGGCTAATCTCATAAGTTATTGCACCAGGTATCAATACAGAAGTTACTAATTGGATAGAAAGTTGGCTAACAGCTAAACCACAACAAGTGGTAATCAATGTTGTTTTGTCTGTGTGGTTCCAATAACTTCAGTAGTTTCACAGGGATCTGTCCTTGGCCGACTGCTGTAATCTTATGTCAGTGACATCGATATTGCTCTGTTGAGCATCCTCTCCAAGTTTGCAGATGGCAAATTTCGAGGGGTGAACAACTTAGGATGGATCTAGACAGACTGGGTGAATGGTCCGAGACATGGCAGATGCCACTAAACTTGGAAAAGTGTAAGGTGATGCATATTGGCCAAGCAAACCCCAAGTCAGGCTACTTGCTATTGGGAAATACTCTAGAAGTGACTGACTTGGAGAAAGATTTGGGTGTTCTGATTAACAGTGACCTAAAGTAGAGAAGAAAGTTCTGAAATTATTGGGCTATATCAAGAGTCAATTTAAGTATAGAAATATGGAAATAGTCCTTGCACTTTTCAACGTTCTGATACGGCCTCTTTTGGAGTATGCTGTTGAATTCTGGTCTCTAGCTCTCCGGAAAGATATAGTGATTGGAAAGCGTACAAGCTAGGGTTACAAAACTTGTTCCATCAATAAGAAGACTGAGCTATGAGGACCAGATGACTCTTTCCATGGGAAACATGCAGACTATGAAGTCAACTCTTTGAAGTTTTTAAAATAGGGTAAGGTGGGGTGAATCCGCCGCGAAACGTGTTTTTTTAATACAGTAACAGCATCCAACTGAATCAGAATTCAGAATTTTTTGTTTACATAACTTTAACATTCTCGCTTTCCTGCACACGCTCATATCATTTTTATTTGAAAAAACAAAACATTAAGGTTTGTAATGGGTGGCGAAAACCGTTACTCGCGCGGCGGATTCAGCCCGCCCGGCGGGGTGAATCCGCCGCGGTTATATATTATCGATGATTTAATCCTGCCACGGCGATTTTACCCCCAATTAATTAACAATTAAGATGTTTTATTATTAGATTGAAATCTGTAGCCACCATATACCTGCAAGACAAACAAAACTAAGAAGCAAACAAGATCGGGAAAGGAGGAGGCTGTACAGAAGAAGAAAATTACTCACACAAAGACGCACACATCAAAATCTACAGGATAGGCAAAAGGTCGAAATAGATAGAGAAATTGTGGAAATTGAACAAAGGCTAAGAATATCATATGAACTACAACATATGGAAGAGGAGAGGAAAGCTATTGCAGGTATAAAGGAAAATTCCAAATACTTCTTTTCATACGCCAAACAAAAGGCTAAAACAACATCAAACATCGGCCCACTGAGCAAAGGGGACGGCTCTTTCACAGGGGACAAAAAGGAAATGAGCGAACTCTTAAGCAGGCAGTATGAAATGGCATTCAGTGAGCCTGATGAAACAAAAGTCATCAGAGACCAAAATATATTTTTCATGGAAACCTCCCCCACGGAAACCCCTCAGATGCTGGATATTGATTTCGGTCCAAAAGACATAGAAGAGGCCATTTCCAACATGCCATCCCACTCGGCACCAGGCCCGGACTCATGGAATTCGATCCTAATGAAAAAATGTAAGGAAAACCTCTCAAAACCCCTGGCTATAATGTGGAGAAGGAGTCTTAGACACTGGTGACGTACCAGATAGCTTGAAAAACGCAATAATTGCCCCACTGCATAAAGGAGGGAGTAAAGCACTACCAAAAAACTACCGCCCGGTAGCTCTAACCTCTCACATCATTAAAGTTTTCGAGCGAGTCCTGCGAAGCAAAATTTCAACATTCATGGAGACAAATGAACTACACAACACCGGTCAACGTGGGTTCAGAGCGGGAAGATCATGTCTCTCACAACTTTTGGAACACTATGACAAAATTCTTAAAGCGCTAGAAGAAAAGAAAAACGTGGATGTCATTTACACCGATTTTGCTAAGGCATTTGATAAATGTGACCATGGTATAATAGCCCACAAACTGAAAGCAAAAGGTATAACTGGGAAAATCGGACGGTGGATATACAATTTCCTCGTAAACCGAAAACAATCGGTAGCAGTAAACCAAGTCACTTCTGAGCCTTCGGATGTCAAAAGCTCAGTGCCCCAAGGAACAGTGCTAGCGCCCCTTCTGTTCCTCATACTAATTTGCGACATAGATACCAACACCAGACACAGTACGGTGTCGTCTTTTGCTGATGACACAAAATTAAGCAAGATAGTAAACACACAAGAGGACACGGGCCGACTGCAGGAAGACATGAATGTAGTGTTCCAGTGGACCAGGGAAAACAACATGCAATTCAATGAGGAAAAATTCCAATTAATACGGTACGGAGATAATAATGGTGTTAAAAGAAATTACAAATTACTTAACAGAATCTAACCACATAATAGAACGGAAAGACAGTGTGAAAAGACCTTGGGGTATTAATGTCTGAAAATATGGGTTTCAAAGTACATAACCAGGTCAAAGTGGCGGCTGCGAAACGTCTTAACGGGTTGGATTCTGCGTACTTTTAAAACACGCGGTGAATTGCCTATGATAACGCTCTTCAAATCTCTAGTGCTACCGCGGCTTGAATACTGTAGCGTATTAACATCCCCATACAAAGCAGGTGAAATAAATGACGTAGAGAGTGTACAAAGAAATTTCAACTTCGCATATAAGTTCGATAAAACATCTACACTATTGGGAGCGTTTAAGAGCACTGAATCTGTACTCACTGGAACGTAGAAGAGAACGTTACCTAATAATATACACATGGAAAATCGCAGAGGGTTTAGTAGCAAACCTACATACTCCGATAGTCATGAAATTCAATGATAGGAGAGGCTGGGAATGCGAAATCCCCCGGATGAATAACAGGGGTGCTATGGGCTCTCTGCGAGAGGGCTGGTTATCACACAGAGGCCCACGTCTCTTCAACAAACTCCCACGGCGAGTAAGAGACATGAGGGACATCTCGTTAGACAACTTCAAGAGAGCCCTAGATGTCGAACTGCAAAAAGTGCCAGACGAGCCCATCCTCGCAAGGGAGCGAGCTGTCGCTTCAAACAGTCTACTGCACCAAATCACCACCCATAACGAGGGGCGTCGCGCTCCTTGGTGCCGCTAGAGGAGCGGCGAACACATCCAAAGGTATCCAAAGGTATATAATCCAAGTACAGTATTTTGGTATAATTATATAATTATATATTATATATTTATAGAATTATAGAATTTAGACAATTATATAATTATATATATTTATGCCTGAAATTTTTTTTTTTTTTTAGTTTCCACTTAGAAATCACAGACAACCATCTTGTAACGAAAAAAAAGTATATTGGGAGATGTAAAGTCGCCGCCACGAAAAATGTTCAAGACCGCTTACATATTTTTCAGTTTGAAATATTATGGACAAATATTTTTCTTCGTTAAATAAATGACAACTACGCATTTTTGTGTTCTATCATCATCTACACGTACTATAAACATACCTAGAATCAATTCCATACGTATTTGGATTTATGACGAATTGTTTTAGACAAGTATCTTACGTCCGCGGCGATTCCACCCCCCGGCGGATTCACCCCACCTTACCCTACTAAATGGGTTTGACTGTGGATTATAGCAAAATGTTTAGTCTCTATATAAATAAAACTACACTGGCAGGAAACTAGACTTTATAAGGTTTAGCACTAATAATGTCCTCTCATCCTTTCACTCAGTAGAGGTGGACATGATCTCGTCCTACAGTACATAAGAAACCTCAATAAAACATTTTGCCCGTTGGATCCCATAAATGTTTCCAAGCTACCAAGAGTCTATGATCACACAGTTGAGTTTATTTCCAAAATAATTAATAAGTGCTTCTCTGAAGGTAACTTCCCACAGTCTGAAAAGCATGCACTACTCCGACCTAGTCTAAAGAAACCTGGATTTGATGTTGAGAACATGTTGAACTACCGTCCTGTCTCCAACCTGTCCTTCATATCAAAGATATTAGAGCGTGCAATACTTTACCAATTACAACCACTACTTCAACAGAATGAAACTATCCCAATTTTTCAGTCTGCTTACCGACAGCATCATTCAACTGAAACAGCATTGATTAGAGTACATAATGATCTAGTTGAGAACATTTGCAATGGTGTGGCCTCACTATTGGTCTTGCTTGATCTCTGCGGCCTTTGACACAGTGGATCACGAGTTGCTATTGAGTGATCTTTACGATTGTGGTGTGCGTGACTCTGCTCTCTTGCTTCTTGGGTCGTACTTGTCAGGTAGATCCCAG
>JAVRFV010000342.1:0-42645 GCA_032716605.1 Paralithodes platypus
AAGAAATATTAATAAGTGAATCTCTAAATAGCACTGTAACAATGTAGTACTGATAGAGTGAATCTTGGGTAGTATCTGATTGGTCTGGTCCTGGTTATCTTGAGTCCATGATGTTGGGGGCCAACGACTGGTTCCGCGGCCGTCCAGGGTGTACATATGTAGCAAGTTCTCAAATACGTGGACAGGTCCTTCTATCCAAATCTGCCACGGAGTCTGCCAGCTCTGGAACTCAATTCTCAGCAAACAACAAGGATAGAGCTCGAGGTTAACTCTGGTGACCAACCTGGGTTGGTGTCTATCTTTCAACTGATTTTACTGGGGGCTGGAGCTGGGTTTATAGGCTCGGTTTTGGGCCCTGTAGGCATAGGGATCTCGAGTCTTATGGACTTATTTGAACTCTCAATAGATACGGGGACTAGGTAAGGTGGTGATTACTGTTGTGGCACATGGCTATAGGGAGCCTTCATAATATGATATAACTGAGCCTTAGTAAGAGGTACTATTTTGGCTATACTGGAAGTATTTAGGGGAGAGAGACTGGATCTACTTTGCGAGGAGGGCTGGGACAGCTGTGATAGGAGCGTCTCTCTTAGATTGTTCAATCTTCATTCTATGGTATAGCTGAGGTGCTAATTTAGTGATCAGAGTATGCAAGAAAGGTAAATGGTTTATTGCGAGTTAATAGAGGTTAGTAAAGGTGTTAGTCATGCATGGTTAGTTCATTGATAGGAAGAATTCCTGTGCTACCTGGCAATGACCCGGCAGTCAAAACAAGGGTCAGGTATACCTCCGCATGGGTGGGGGTCTCCCTCCTCGGGGGGGTAAAAAGGGGTTGTTGCCCGCCCTCTCTCTGTGATGGTCGTCCGGCGGCTGTGGCTAGGGGCTTGCCATATCACAAGTGTTTGTAATAACCCTCTGTTTATGAGACAGATGTGGGTGTTCGTAATATCAAAACCGAAGGTGCCTTGACTAGCTGTTTTAATCGGTTGTGGGTTGTTAATTGCATGGTTTGCTGGATGGGGTGGAGACTGGGTTGCTAACTCTGCCACATTTATCTGGAAGTATGGCAATAGAAGTTAGTTACTGGCGAGGCGGCTAGCCTCGCACCGACGATCATTGGGTGCAGGGTTGTGAATTGGTTGTAAGGGAATAGATGGCATGCAAGGGGTTAGTAAAGTTCTAATGTTGTTCCGGCCTACTAAGGGAAGGTAGGCTGGATAGGAGTATATATATAAAAGGTTGGAGAGCGTTAGCAACGGAAAAATCAAGGATATTCAGAGGTTTGAGGGAGAGGCTAGGACGGACAAGAGGCGAGGAGCGCGGGGTGTTAATGAGGGGGGGGGAGTTCAAGGGGCTACGTGGAAATGTGACCCTAAGGTCTCCGGGCATGGGGGTGGCATTAGGCTACAGTTTATTTTGGAGTTTGAAAGGACAGTGAAAGTACGTTAGCCAAATGCTACCGGGGGATGCAACTATGGGGTGGTATACGAGTCTGGAAAAGATAGAATCATGTGGACTGTGGGGCTGTGGGGGGAGAAGGAGGTTAACTGTAGGGGTGTGCTTGACTGTGGATAAAGTAGGGAAAAACATGGTGTATTATTACTCGTCAATACGAGGGGTTATGGACACATTATTCGACACGATTTCTTGTACGTCTAGGTGTCCCTGGGAACTGCGTTTTCTACGAAATATAGACCAAAGAAAAGCGGCAGTTCGTAGGGGTACTTCGTTATTGTTTCGAGGTACTATGTAGACAATGGAAAAAGAAAGGTTATCTATACAAGCTCTGGTTGGGGTAAGCATTAAGTTATAGCATGGTGGCTCACATCTTTAGTCATGGCTGTCTGGTGGGTTGGCATTGGCTCAACCTAGGGACGGGCATGGGTGTTTTTAATATGAATGGGTATTCTTGTTCTCATCATGTAGGGAGAGTCTGGTGGTAAGAGGTGTAGGACACGATGCAAAATTGAGTAGTGTGGACGGTGATACGAAGGAGGTGATTGGAAGACGTATAACAATTGTGGAAAAGTAAATGGAAAAGATGGACACAGTGGGGGATAAAGATAACTAACCTGAGGAGTGAATACATAGATTTATGTGGGGGATTGGTCTTCAGAAACTTAGGTCTGGCAAGACAAGCCATTTTAGGGTATTTGATATTACTAACTAACCTAAGGATTGCCTACATAGATTTATGGGGGCGATTGGCCTTCAGAAACTTAGTCTGGCAAGACAAGGTATTTTAGGGTATGATGATATTAATAACTAACCTAAGGATAGAATACATAGATTTATTGGGGCGATGAACTTGGCGACAAGGTCTTTTACGGTATGTTGATATTAATAACTAACTAAAGGATTGAATACATGCATGAATGACGACATTATAGCCGTCGTCCTAATAAGATGATGAAACCTGGTTGGTCTGCACGTGGCACAATACTGGTGGCATACTCCGGTTAATATTATATATACACTTAGTTACTAGAAGAACAAGGCAAGGGGGGCGACTGAGCACGGGGGTACATATATCTATACTCGTCATGGAAAGGGAGCTACGAGGTATCTTTCCTGCATCTCTCCTGATAATCGTCTGCAGATTGGTCATAGTGATTTTATCCGAATTAACAGGCCTAAATCAATACAATAACTGGCATAAGGGTTTATCGGGTGTATAGAGTCGTGGTTAAAGGTTGGGAATATAGTTAGTGGATAAAACCACGGAAGGTTAGAGACATAGAATTGTTAGAATTGGGGGGCTATGATTGTTATATAAGTAAATACAGGGCTGACGTAATCACGATCTGATTTGGTGTGACATGGAATTAAGGTGTCTTAGATCGCCTCGAACCTACACAATGAAAGTATTATAGCCTGTATGGTGGTTACATAATTAAATACATACTTAGGTGGTACATTAATTATCAGTGAGTAAAGTATTGTGGTTTGTACATTAGACGACTGTGGTCGAGAGACGTATAATATGTGTAATGAATTGAGAGAGAGGGAGAGAGACGAAATCGGAAAAGGAAAAGGGGCCTGGGATCTCGTTGGGGATGGTAGTTTCGCTCTCATGATTTTCGTTCCTGTGGCTCGTTAGGTTTGGAGGTTTCGCTCTCAGGATTTTCGTACCACAGCGTTCCTGTGGCATTTTAGGTATGGAAAGAGGTTATCATACCAATCATCCTGGTTGGGGTAAAATTAGAGTTACTGCATAACCTCTTCAGTCATCTCTGTCTAGGTCTTACAGGAATAAGGGTTATTACAATGTGTCCCCGTGGGTATCATAGTTTTATCAATTATTACTGGGTTTAACATATACTTCTCGGATGGAAAGAACATACATAGATTTCTGGGGCGGTTGTCTTCAGAAACTAGTCTGGCAAGACTAGGTATTTTAGGGTATGTTGATATTGATATCCTAACTAGGGACAGGGCATGGGTGTATTAATTATATTCATGTTCACATCATTCGTAGAGTCTGGCGGGTAAGTGTAGGACCGAGGGTAGTGGATACGCTGGGGAGGGTCCTTGTTAAAAGCGATAGGCAGGTGTGGTTTGGAGCTGCTTAGCCCTGCGGGCTTCGGCCTGTCTGAACTGGTTGTTGTTGTTGTTGTTGTTCCCTAAGCTGCCTGGCCGAACAGCCCCGAGTCCCTGAGAAAGGCCATGGCCACGATCGGGCTTTCCCACAGAGCTCTCATTGAGTGTAGATTGTGTTGTTGGCGTAAGTGGTTGTGTGAAATGCAGTCTTCTATGATGTGTTTAATGGTATGGGGTGCTGTGTTACATCCCGGGCAGGCGTCGACAACGGAGTCATCCAGTCTCTTCTGATAGCTCAGGAGAGCTGGATGGTGTCCGCATCTCAGCCTTGCCAGGTGGACTCTGTCCTCGCGAGGAAGGGAGGATTCGGAAGGATGGATTTCGGGAGGTCGTGCATGCAGCTGTGTGTTGTCTGTGAGTGAGTGGATGGATCGGTGAGAGATATGAGTATGGATGTGCTTCTGGATGTTGGTTCGGGGTGGGCAGGGAGGGAGAGAGGACAATAATTGTGTGTGATACCGTGTGCTGGGTGTTGTTTTGATATTTCTTGGTGTCTGTGGGTGTTGCCATGTAGTTTAGTGGGTGGTCTTGGTTCGTGGAGGCTGCTGCCAGGAATTGAGTGCCTCTCATGTCCAGATGGTCTTTGACTTTGAGGATTTTGGTTTCTTGATGTAGGTGATCTGTGGGTGCAGTAGCTGTGCAGCCTGTAATGATCTTCAGGGCTTTGTTTTGAATAGTCTGTAAGGTCTTATGATTTGTTTCAGCTAGGTTAGAAGCCCAGGCTGGGCTTGCGTATTCCATCACTGATCTTATGTATTGTTTATATACTGTGGTGGTAGTTTCTTTGTTGTGTCCAAATTTTGTGTGAGCAAGTGACCTGAGGGCGTTAAGTCTGGGTGTCAGTTTCTTTTTA
Source organism: Paralithodes platypus (assembly GCA_032716605.1). Classification (NCBI taxonomy): domain Eukaryota; kingdom Metazoa; phylum Arthropoda; class Malacostraca; order Decapoda; family Lithodidae; genus Paralithodes; species Paralithodes platypus. Next base: position 4,454 of record JAVRFV010000342.1, read on the forward strand.
ATGTTTGTGGTGTGCTGTTTGAATGTCATATGAGTATCATATGTTACTCCTAGGATTTTGGGTGTGTGTGTATGTGTTAGGGGTGTGTTGTTTATGGTGAGTTGAGTGGATGTATTCGTGTTCTCCTGTCCAACTTGTGAGCAGGGTTGCGGTGGATTTGGCTGGGGCTAGATTAAGTCTGTTTGTAGTGCACCAGCCATGTAGTGTGTTGAGATAGGGTTGAAGGAGATCTGTTGCTCTTTTTGGGTCATGGTGTGTGCATGTGAGTGTTATGTCATCTGCATAGGAGGCTAAGTTTATTTGGGGCGTATTGGTGTAGTTATATCGTGCATGTACAGATTGAAGAGTGCGGGCGATAGGACGGATCCTTGTGGGACTCCGTTTGGAAAGTTTCTGATTTTAGATGACTGACCGGCAAAAGATACGTGTGCACATCTGCCTGCTAGGAAGTTGGCCAGCCACCGTTTTGTGTTGTTGTGCATGTTTGTGTTGTAGATTTTGTTTGTTAGGTTGTGGCGGGGGATGGCATCGAAGGCTTTACTAATGTCGAGTGTGGCTAATAGTGATCTGTGTGGTGGTCTAGCTGAATTGATGCCGTCGAAAGCTCTTTGTGTAAGGTCCTGTGAGAAGAGTGTTTGTGGAGTGCAGTGGCCTAAAGCCATGTTGTGTTGGAGCTAGGGGTAGGTCAGGTGTAATTATTGTAATACTAGGCGTTCCATGACTTTGGAGGGGGAGCAAAGGAGTGTGATGGGGCGGTGCGAGGAGGGTAGCGTGGGGTCTTTGTTGGGTTTGGGGAAAGTGATGATGATACCATGCTTCCAAATGTCTGGTATTGTGTTGTGTGAATAGCTGTAGTTTGATATGTTAGTGAGTGCTTGTATGCCTTGTGGTCCCAGGTGTCTGAGGTGTATGTTGCTTATGTTGTCTAGGCCACAGGCTGGTGAGTGCTTGAGATTGTTGATGATATGCTTTGTCTGGTGATTGGTGAAGGGTGTATAGTCAGGGTCTGTGGGGAATTGTCTCTTACGTCGGATGACACGTCGGTCGTCTTTGTGAGGTTTTAGGTGGCTGACATGTGAAAAGTGATTGATGAGAGTGTTTGCTTGTTGTTTACATGAAGGAGTAGAGTCTGTTGTTGTGATTGCAGCATGTGATTGTGTTGTGTTGCTGTTGGAAAGTGTGATGCTGTTTAGTGTTTTGTATAGTTTTTTTGGGGTTTGTTTTGTGATCAAGTGTTTGTAGGAAGTTATTCCAATTTAGTTTTTGTTGTTCTTGTATTTTGTTGTTAGTTTGGGTGTTGAGTGCTTGAATTTGTTGTGTGATGTCTTGTGTGTGGGGTGCTGGGGAGTGTTTCAGTATGTCGCGTTGTCTGATGAGGTTTTGAATTTCTGGTGTGAAGTTGGGGTTGTGTCTTTTTCTGTTACCTCTTGGAATGTGTTTCTTGTCAGCGTTTTGGATAGTTTTATTGAGTATGTGTACAGCATTGTTGATGTTAGTGATGGGTGTACTGTTTTAGAGTTGTGAAGTGTTGTTCTGTCTCATTTGTGAATGCTTCCCAGTTAGCTCTTTTATAATTGGTGTATGTGTGTTTGTGGCTAGCTGGGGTGAGTCTGGTTTTGGTGGTGATAATGATCGGGAGGTGGTCAGAGCCTAAGGTTCTGACCACCCTCCAGGATGTTGTGGGGGCGAGTTCTGGGGAGCAAAAGGTGATGTCTGGAGATGATGGGTTATAGAGGGCTTGGTGAGGAATATGGGTATGTTGATGGATGTCGTTAAGGATGATGAGGTTATCGGTTTGGTTTTGTAGTACCAGCCCTCTGTCTGTGTCGGGGTTGTCGACAAACCAGGCCGACGTCTTGGGCGTTGAAGTCACCACCCAGGATGATGTGTGGGGTGTGTGGGGTGTTTGTGATGTGTTGTAAGTGTGGTCTGTATTCATTTGGTACTGTAGGGGATGTTTGGGGAGGGATGTATGTGTTATGATGGTTATGTTGGAGTTGTTGCCAGTGCGTATTTTAATTGACTGTATTTCTGTTGTGTTATCATTTGGGGGGAGGAGTGATTTGGTTTGTACACTGGTTACTATGTATGATATTTCTTTGTGTACCAGGGTGATGAGTCCACCGCCCCCGCCGACAGCCCGGTCTTGTCTGATGGTGGTGAAATTATGAAATGTGGGTGTTTTTTGTGTTGTGCGGAGTTTTGTTTCTTGTAAGATGGCAATGTGTATGTTGTGTTGTTTGATGAAGTGTGAGAGTTCGTGTTTCTTTGTGTTGATGCCATCTATGTTTCAGTTGAAGAATGTAAATGTTATGTGCACGAAGTACGTTGGGTGCTGCTGCACGAGGATGGGGTGGGGGTGGGGGTGATGGTGGGGGGTGGGGGTGAGGGAGGGGCTGGGGGTTGGGATGGGTGAGGTGGGGGTGGGGATTGGGAGCGGAGATGGGGGTTGGAATGGATTAGGATGGGGTGTGGTGTTTGAGTTGAGGATGTGGATGGTATGGGAAGATTAGGTGGGTTAGGGAGGAGAGGTGGACGGTTTTAGGGGGGGGAGTGGATGATATGGGAAGGTTAGGTGGGTTGGGGAGGAGAGGTGGACGGGTTTTAGGCGAGGGATTTGACTGGGAGAGGGAGGGGCATGAGGAACAGGTCCAGGTGTTTGTGTAGTGTTTCTTGGAGGCAAGTGTTGTGCAGGTGAAGTGGGTCCAGTTCCCACATGAATTGCAGAGAACTGAACCCTTAGTATGGCGACTCGAAGTGATGGGTTTTGAGCAAGTTGGACATATGTATGTGAACGTGGGTATGTTGGCTTGGTCACCTGGTCCTTCGGGCTTCTTGTTCTGGGGCATTTTACTTCCCTCTCCTTCGTTGTAGGCTCGTCCTCGAGCCTCAAGGGTGAAGTAAAGAGAAGTATAGTCATGGTGGGTCACTTGGAGGGTGTGTAGAAGGTCCCACCAGGCAAGAGAGCGAGGGTCAGGTTTCTTGTGCAGGTCTATGTAGACCTGTAGGACTGTGTCTACGGTGTTGTGGAGGGCGGCTGCCCGGGCTTGATGTGGCCGTTGTAGACGGGCTGAGTGTCTTGTGGACGTTTTTAATTTAATATGTCTTATGAACGGTGTGTATTCGTCCTCAGTGGGGGTAGGGACGGGAGCGACGAATGGTGTGGATGTGTTCAAGGTGGAGGTCAGGTATTGAGTGAGGTGTGTGGGACTGACAGGAGGCCTCTTCAGTGTGGTGAAGGGGTTAACAACTGAAGGGGAGGGACTAACGCGTGAAGGCGGAGCTGGGGGTGAAGGGGGGATATGAGTCTGGGGTTTTTGGGGTTGTCTTGGGTGGTGTTGCAGGCTGGGACAATATATGGAGGCAATGTGCAATATTGGTTTAGGTAAGGTGCGTGATGGAGGTGTGTGAGAAAGAGGGGGTGTGTGTGTTGTGTGGCTTGGGCTTTTAGTGGAAGAAAGGGGTTTTGGTTTTACATAACTGTCTTCAAATCTGATGGGTCTGTTGATGATTCTACCTTTGGAGGTTCTGGTGGGAAGGTAGATTTTTGTAGTGGGACTTGAGTCGCTCGACGATGTTTTATATTGAGGGGAAGAACGCTTTACAGGTGGAGGGCATTTAGTAGGGGTGATGTAGGGGGTTATGCGAGAGGTAGATGCGTGTGGAGGATTTTGTCGAGTGAGGGTGGTAGGAGGAATGGGAGGGGATTGGATGGGGGTTCTCGGAGGGGCGACTTTGTGGGGAGATTTAAGTGGGGGTGTGGAGGTCGGGTATGTCATTTTGGAGGGGCTTTGGTTGGGAGTTACTTGTGTGGTAGACGTGGTGGGTGAGGAGGGGTTGGTCGTTGGCATAGGGTAGTCTTTAGGGGGAGGTTGGTTGGGGTTTTTATGAGATGATGAGGTTGGTTGATGCGTGGGTGGGGTCGCAGGGATAGTGGAGGGGAAAGGGGTGGATGCGGGGGGGGCTAGACGAGTGAGTAGTGGTGGGAGGTTTAATTTGGAGGGTTGGGGGTAGGAAAGTGTGTTGGGTGCGTTCTTTGGTGGGGTGGGTGATTTGATGGTGGTGGAAATAGGTGGTTTTGTGGGAGTTGGGGGGGGGGGGCAGATCTAAAAGGTCATTCGGGGTGATGAGGTGGGGTTTGAGAGGGGATGAGGTTGAAGGGGAAGGTATTTGCTCTCGTTTGAGGGTGGGGGTGGGTTTTTTTGGAATATAGTTAGAGGGGTGATGGTGTTTGTTTGTGATTATTCGTATTCTTTCCCTTTGTGGAGGAGAATTCGACGAAGAAGAAGAGGAGGAGGATAGTGGTCTGGCAGCTCTACGGAACTTTGTTATCAGGGTGTGTTTTCTGGAGGGTTTAAAGGATTTCAGTCGTGGGCGTAAGTTGTAGCGTGAGGTGACTGGGGTAGGTTGTGTGGTGCGGTTGGGTGTGTACTTGGTTTTAGGTGGGTGTGGTGGTTTTCTTACTGTGGTGCCTGGTGGAGGTACTTCAGGGCTAGACGGGAGGGTTTCTGTTGTGGTCGGGGTTGTAGGTGGAGGTTTTGGTATTTTGTTTTTTTGGGGAGTTCCTTGACTATGAGAGTTAATGGAATTGGTCATGGTGGGGGAAGGTGTGATAGTGGGGGCTTGGGGTTTGTGGACGTTAGTTTGGGGGGTATGTTGAGGAATGATCGGCCTGTTCGGTGCTGGAGGGTTTAGGCCCTTAGGGGCTTGTAGGGGAACATTCATAGCCTGAGTGGGACGGGTAGTAGGGGTGTTCAATTCAGGGTCGGACGTGTGGGGTGGGGTAATATCTTGTGGTTTTAGAGGTTTAAAAGCTCGGACGAATCTAGTTCTGAACGTGCGAGTCACGCTGTGATAATCAATGGTGACTTGATAGGCATTTGGGACTTGTATGATGGTGTAGGGGCCGACATAGCGAGGGCCTAATTTGTTGGTGACAGGTAGGTTGGCTACCATTACGGTGTCATGGATGGCGAAAGGGTTTTTATCATCGGGGTTATCAGTTTTGGTGTCTTGACAGGTTTGGGCGGTATGGAGGGTGTTTTGCAGATGTTGCAATGGGTCAATTGTGGAGGTGTTGGAGGGGTGGTGAGCGTGATGGTGGAACGGCAGTAACAGGGGGGGGGTACGCCGTAAACACGTTCGTGAGGGGAAATACCGTCTTCTCAGGGACAGGTGTTCATGCCCCATTGTATCATCTTTATCTGTGATGGCCAGTCTGAGGTGTTAAGAGCAATCATTTTGGTACGTAACTGGTTGTTGATGGTGCGATGGCTGCGTTCGCATATAGCATTTCCTTGAGGCCAGTACAGGGATGAGTGTTTGATCTTAATACCGCATTGTTGGTTGAACTGGTGCCAAACGTGTCCACTAAATTCGGGGGCATTGTCGGATAGAAGAGCAAGGGGAAGGCCGAATATAGGGAACACTTCTGTGGCAAGCAGTGTGGCGACGGTGGTGGCTGTGTGGTCTTTAACTGGGCAGGCTATTAACAAATTTGAATATACGTCAACAAATGTGACGATATAGCGATTGCCAGCGTAAGAAGGAAACGGGCCCATGATGTCGAGGGATAGGACTTGGAACGGTTTGTTGGCAGAAATGGTACCAGCTGGGCCTGGGGTGCGTGATCTATCCTTCCCCAATAAAACAAGGTTTGCAGGATTCTGTCACGCGTTGTGCAATCTTGGAGGGGTTGGGGGTCCAGTACTGATCCGCGAAGATTTTTAACATCTTCTTTTGTCCAAGGTGTATGCCGTTTCCCTCGTGGATGGCAATCATGTACTCGTGGGCAATGGTGGGGTCTAGGACTATGTGACCGGAGTCTGTGGCAAGTTGATCTCCCCAGCGAGTCAGTTTCTTGAAGATATTTAACGGTATCCAGGGTGGTCTGATCCTTGTTTCCCAAGATTGAATTAGTGAGGGGGCTGGGGGGGAATTATGTTGGTTGATGGGGGTATGTAAGAGCTCAGTGTTTTGTAAGGCGGCTAGGTTGGTGGGGGGTATTTTGATACTGGCAAACGTGACAGGGCGTCTGCATTGGTGTGAAGTTTGCCTGGACGATATTGTATTGTAAAATCGTAGTCCTCTAGTGTCTCTCTCCAGCGTACCAAGATGGCTGAGTTGGTTTCGCACCTACGCAACCATTGCAAAGATTGATGGTCGGTTATTATATCTAGTTTCGCGCCCAACACAAATGACCTGAAGTGGTTGAGTGCCCAAATGATCCCTAGGCACTCTCTCTTGGTGGCTGCATAATTCTGTTGGGCTTGGTTGAGTGTGGAGCTGGCATACGCTATCACATGTTCCTCTCCGTCGCTTACTTGAGCTAAAACTGCACCAATGGCGTACAGAGATACGTCGGTATAAAGACGGAAAGGTTTATGGTAATCAGGGAAAGCGACAATAGGGGATTGGATCAGCTTTTGTTTCAAAGTGTTAAAAGCGAGGTCTCTTTCAGGTGTCCAGGTGAATGTGGTGTCCTTGTGGGTGAGTTGGTGGAGGGGTCCTGGCTATTGCGGCAAAGTGTGGGACGAAACGTCTGGTAGAATGTGGCTAAACCTAGAAAAGATGTACTCCTTTAACAGTGGTGGGTGGGGGTTGGTTTTTGTATGGCTTGAAGTTTCTTGGGGTCTGGTGCAATGCCATGTTCGGATATTACGTGGCCGAGGAAATCTACCTTTTTTCGTGCAATCTCGCATTTTGAGGGTTTCAATTTCAGCCCGGCGGCTCGGATTCTTTGAAGAACTTGTTTCAACCTGAGGAGGTGTTCTTCCCAGGTTTGTGAGTATACAATAATTGTCTAGATACGCTAGGCAGATTTCCCAGGTAAGGCCATGTAATACCGCTTCCATCAAACGGGAGAAAGTGGCGGGTCCGTTGCAGAGGCCAAAAGGTAGGACGTTAAATTCGTAGTGGTGGCCACCACTAGTGGAGAATGCTGTTTTTTCTTGGTCCTCTGCCTTGATGGGCACTTGCCAATACCCTGCTTGCAAGTCGAGGGTAGTGGACCATCTGGATCCGTATAGGGAGTCAAGGGAATCGCCTATCCTGGTAATGGCGTAGCGTCCTTAATGGTTACGTCATTCAATATCCTGTAATCTACGCAAAAAACGGGTTGACCAATCTTTCTTTTTTACTAGGACAACAGGGGAAGACCAGGGGCTGATGGACGGGGTAGCAATTCCGGCCTTTAACATCTCTTGGACTTGGCGTTCCTCTTCCTGGCGTTGTATGGGATTTTTTCTACGGGATGGTTGTCTTATGGGGGGGCCTGTGGTGTTAATGATGTGTTGTTCAACATTGGTCTGTCCTATTTTAGTGGGTTGTTGGGCAAATACGTCACTGAACTCTAGCAATAGTTCGTACATGCTGTGTTTTTGGTGGTCGGATAATGTGTCAGGGAGAGGGGGTAATTTGAGACTGGTAGGGGTTTCATTGGAATCAATGGGGAGGTCATCAAATGTTTCGAGGTCTCCTATGATGAGGCCTTTTGGTAATGTCAGGGATTCTTCAGAGATATTGGCCACTAGAATGTGGTTTATGCGAGCGGAAATGATGGCGGGTTGTAGGAGGCAACGATTGGGGTCGTGAACGTGGTAGTGGGGGAAAATATCGTGTGCTTTTGGGGTGTGGGCGCAAGGTTACCCCATTTTTGATGGCGGGGGGAATTTGACATTTATCTTGAACTACAGCTGGGCTGGTAGGGACTGACTGGTGAGCAGTTGCTCGGTACGCATGAGGGGGGGGGGGGGGGAGGAATCACTTTGGTGGGGGTCACGCGTGAGGGGGAATTAACGGCGCGTGTGGGAGGATCAGAGTGGTGAGGTCTGAGTGATTTAGAAAACGGAATTTGTTGGTGGGACTGTGGAGGATTGGTGGAGGAAGAGTTAGGCATAGAACATGGGTTATTGGGGGAGGACTGATGTACTGATTTGTGGTTGTTAAAAGGACGAATTTGGGGAGTTTTGTCGGTGGCAGTGACGGTTTGTTTAGAGGTTATATGGGATTGGTGGGTTTGTCTCTCATGAGGGGGTGAGTCAAGTGTGGGTTTTGAAGTTGTTTAGGGGTGTGAATTGTGGGGGGTGGGGGGGGGGGGTGGAAGGGAGCTACTGACGGAAAACTGTCACAAGGGAAATTTTGTTGGTGGGGGAACCTTTAGGAGTTACCTTAGTGCTAGCTGCAACTTGGTAATCTTGACTCAGAGTTTGTTGAGGGTGGAGGTGTTTTTTCTTTTTGTGAACTGGTTTCTGCGTGATGGGTTTGTCAGAGGCTTTGGGTTGGATTTTTTTTTTTTTTAATGAGATCAGCCTCTGGCCGCAGTCAACCTGGGCCTGGAGTTTTTGAAGGAGGTCAAGTCCAAGGAAACCATCGTAATGTTTACAGTGGGAGGAAAATACTGTGAACGGGTGATAACAACGGTTATGGGGGGCAGGAGTAGTTACTGACAGGGGCAAAGTGTCTCCTAGGAGATTTAAGTAGGTATCAGCAGCTGAGATTAGTTCTGCTTTGGTAGGTAACAAGGGGCCAAATAGTCGGTGGTGTTGATCATAATAAGACTTGAACAAACATGACTTAGCAGCTCCCGTGTCGATTAACAAGCGGACAGGAATGCCCTTGATTTTGGCCATGTAGTAAATGGGGGCAGTGCGATCAGTTATGTCGTCCCCCGCCGAGGCCATCGTGGGCGGTGGATACTTTAAAAACCCTGGGGGTCGGTATCTACCTCCTCCAGGGTTTCCTTGGTATCGCCTGAAGTCATGATATGGGGGGCTATGTCTTCGGTGTGCATTGCCTCCATTTCTTCCTCTTGTCCCCACTCCTCTTCATATACAGAAATGCGAGGAGTAAAGGGGCGAGGTTTGGCAGAGTCACGAATTTGATGGAAGGCACACTTAGCACTACAGGCAGGGAAATCATAGGGGTTGATAATTACCAATGTAGGGTTGTTACTTTGGTAGGGGTTGTCGGTTTTGTTCCGGTTGAAGATTCTGCGTGGCTGGGTAGGTTGGAATCGGGGCCTACTGGGTTGGGGCTTGCTGGACGGGTAAGTAGGTTTGTTGTGGAAGGATGAGGAGGGGTAGGCATTCTTGGAGTTGAAGGTTTGAGCCTTGGGGTTTTGGTTGTCGAGGTGCTGCGGGTGTGTGGGGAACCTCTTGATTACAGCGATTTGGGTGGGTGTTTCTGTGTGCACGGCCAAAATATGTCGGATCGTGATGAGATCTTTTTGATATCCGACGAAATCGTGCACACGGAAATGATCTTTTACTGCCGAGGGCAATATTGATACAAGGTTGACCCGAATCTGCTGTTCTTGCTGGATTCTGGTCAATGTGGGGAAAGACACTTTGATATGTTGGGCGATCTTATTCACTGTGGCATCTAGATCGCCTTCGAATTTAGTGTCTTGGAGACGGGTGTGGGCCACGAAAACGCCCAACGAAGGCTTAATGGCCTCTATCACTATTGTGCGAAATTCATCCCATGTGAGAGCAGGATGCACTTGGTAGGCAACCAGGGAAATGGCTTTTCCCAGGTGCGTTAATGTCACGGCTATCTTTTCTGCGTCCGTGGTATAAACTAGGTCAAGTACGGGTTTCACTATTGTCATGAACATTTCGATCTCGTAAGTCTCCCCATCATAATGTGGGATGGGGACGTGAGAACGGTGCGCCATGATGTTATCGTGTTCTGGCTGTTCCAAACTTGCAATGTAATGCAACCTTTTATCCGAATCAAGAACCACCGCTGCCGCCAATGTTATGCCCTGTTTTTTCTACAGGATTAACTTGGGTAATGTGAGTTCTTACTGACTGGGTATAGAAGGCTGCATGCACAAAACAAGGTATGAGGAATAGAGAACACAAAATAAACACACGGTAACAAGACACACGATCACGTTTGTTGATGTACACACTTCTGTAGTTTTCTTGATGATGATTAATATGAAGCATAAGAAGGTATGAATACTCGTACAAGACAAATGATAGAATTGAACAACTAGCATTAATTGGATCTGGATGGAGCCTAGTCTCCTACTTCCAACGTTCAGGTGTTAATCTTCTGATCACTGGCTTTATTCACAAGTTGATATACTGGAGACCATCAATGTTACTTATAGATTCATATTCACTATTAGATTCATCACTGGTAGCTCTGATGCACAAGTAGTAGTTCACAGGCTAGATTAGACACGCATATTTTAGAGCACGGGAATTCTAGTAACCTCAGGGGGTACTGATCTAAGTTTTATATTCTTGTATCAGAAATACACAGAACGCAAATCAGTGGGCGAACATTTAGATATCACCAGGGTTTTACTTCTACTAACTGTTTTTGGAAGGACATCAGATCCATGCAAAATTGTAACACACCATTACCTGTCAGTGTTGAGGGGGTTACGGGTGAAGAGAACATTGCTGACTTATGGAAAGCTAATTTTAAGGAACTACTTAACAGTGTAAACCAAAGGTCTACTAATGGTGCAATTCAATATGTGAAAGATAATAATTATGAAGACATTAAAGTGACTGAAAGTGATCTTGAGAATGCCATAAGAAAACTTAACCTAAACAAAGCTTGTGGGCTGGATGGTATATATGCAGAACATCTTAAATATGCAGATAAGTTGTTAATAGATAAACTTAGTTCTTGCATCACCAGTCTATTTACGCATGGTGTCCTGCCGGAGTCTATGATATCCGTAATACTTGTTCCTGTCATTAAAGATAAATCAGGTAAAATTACAGCTAAAGACAACTACCGCCCAGTAGCACTTGCTAGTGTGGTGAGTAAGGTAGTTGAAATGATAATGCTAGAAAGAATGTCTGCATATATTGTCACCAGCAGCAATCAGTTTGGCTTTAAGAAAAATCACGGCACAGACCAATGCCGCTGAAAGAAGTGATTGATACATACAACAAACTAAATAGCTCAATTTTCTCTTGTTTTCTTGATGCAAGTAAGGCTTTTGATAGGGTGTGTCACAAAACCTTATTTGAAAAATTAGTTAACAGGGGAGTGCCTAGCTATATTGTTAGGATACTTATTTTCTGGTATGCTAATCAAAAAATGTGTGTAAGATGGGGCAACATCCTGTCAGGCTCTTTCGCCGTAACCAATGGTGTTAGGCAGGGGGGGATATTGTCTCCGTATCTTTTCAACGTCTACATGGATGATCTTAGTCTGGAGCTGAACAAGACTCGCACTGGGTGCTGTATTGGCAGCACCATTGTAAATCATCTCATGTATGCTGATGACCTAGCCTTAATCGCGCCCTCTGGAGCAGGACTGGATAAATTATTAAGAGTATGTGAAAAATTTGGAATCGAACATTCAGTCAAATTTAATCCTATCAAGAGCAATATCATAATATTTAAATCTAACCTTCTATTGAAATCAAAGCTACCTAAATTCCATTTGTATGAAGAAATTATAGAAGAAGTAAGTAAAGTAAAGTATCTAGGACACTATATTTCAAGTGATCGCTCAGATGATGAGGATATGGGTCATCAGCGAAGGCAACTTTACATGCAGGGAAATTCAATATTAAGAAAATTTCATATGTGCACATGGGATACAAAAATAACATTGTTCAACTCCTACTGCTCACCAATGTATACAGCACAACTATGGTGGAACTATAAGAAAATGACAGTGAATAGACTAAGTATCTCATATCACAATATCATGAAAATGTTTCTGGGGCTCTCAAAATATGAGAGTACAAGTACGCTATGTGCCTATATGAACTTACACTGTTACCAATCACTCATTAGAAAGCTAACATATAAATTCATTCAGCGCCGTAACACTTCTGAGAACAGTATCATTAAAATGCTACAAACTCCAAGCATAGTGTACACCTCTAGGATCCAGGCACACTGGAGGAAGTTGCTCTATATTTAACCTTAAGTAATGATTTCAGGTCTACTACTCTACAGAATTAGCATACCGGTACTGAACCTCATAGTGCAGTACAGTACCGATTTTCCTATACTGTACTGTAGCAACATACTGTACCGGAAGCTAAATGATGTGAGGCATGGTACTGTACACAATTAGGACAGTGGTTTTGGTAACACAGTAGTTTGATGACCACTGTTTTTGGTTGAGGCAATGCTGTGAACTACATGATAGCAAGCTGGGTATTATTTAATTTCTTTTTATTTTATGTAGCCTATAATAATAATAATAATAATAATTCTTTATTCCAGACACATAAGATAGATACAGTATAAATACAGTACGACCTAATGGTCCATATCACATACACTTCTCGTCAGAGCACAGATAATAATTATACACAAAGATATATTAATAAAGACACAATAAAATAAAAAATACAGTAGGCCTATTTACAGAATAGAGCACATATCACATTTTGTCACAATATAACACAGATAGGCTAACTAAGGCTATTGCTCAATGTTGGTTAACACCTATTGCACAGATCATTGCTCATAGTTCAATTAGACCTATATATTACATTACAGTACATACTATGTGTGCAGCAGCTTCTGCCAGTGAGATATAATACGGGATTCATAGATATGATCACTAGACCAAAGAGCTACAATCAGCGTGTTACTGGAGGATTGCAGTCGCTGCGAAAAGCTGTACACCAGTCTCCTGATGACAGCCCGACAGCACTGCACATCCAACAGTGTGCACACCATACTAGTGCTTTCATATTTAGAGAGACCAATGAACATCTTGAGTATATTATGATAGGATGTACACAGACCATTTATGGTGGCTCTCTTATACTTCCACCACAAATGGGCCGTGTACATAGAGGAACAATATGTCCGGAACAAAGTGACTTTAGTTTCCCAATTACACATGTGGAATTTTCTCAAGATGGTGTTACCACGTAAATATAGCTGTCTGCGCTGACGGCCGATATCTGCATCATCTGAGCAATCGTTTGAGATAATGTGTCCCAGGTATTTTATTTTGTTTACTTCTTGAATAATTTGATTATTGAGTGAGAAATTTGGCAGTTTACTTTTATACAGTAATTTTGATCTAAATATAAGAACAGCACTTTTCAGTGGGTTGAATTTAACACAATGTTTACTACCAAAAGATTCACATATATCAAGAAGTTTGCTCAGACCCGCAGAAGACGGTGCAATAATGACCAGATCATCAGCATACATGAGATGGTTGATGATTTTATTCCCACCATAACATCCAATCTGCTCTTTATTCAATTTATCACTTAATTCATCCATATATACATTGAATAAGTAAGGTGAGAGAATAACTACCCTGTCTCACTCCATTGGTTACTGTAAAGGAATCCGAAATAATGTTACCCCATCTTACATTAAATGTTTGATTGGCGTACCAGTACTTCAAGATTCTCAGTATATAGGATGGCACTCCCCTTGTTGCTAATTTATCAAACAGGATATTGTGGCAGACTCTGTCAAATGCCTATGTACAGTAGCTTATATATATTTATGTTACTGTAAGGTATATATGGACCCCAGTATAGTCCCCTCTGTACTGTGTGAGTCTGAAATAAAGTATTATTAGGGGTTCGTCCCCTACGGGGAACCCCTATTGCAATCACTAAACCTGGAATTTCATCCAAATTCTTCTTACGTGCCGGTTTCGATGCAATAACTCCAGAACCGCTTTTTGGATCGGGATCAAACTTTCACAAGAGGTGCGTTTTTGTATTGGGCAACTTTTGATATGCTAAACATCCGGCATGGCGGCCAAACAGGTCCGTGGCAGCCGATTTCCCGAAAAACTTGACGCCTAAATACCGTCTCTCCCACTCACAGGAAACGACTGGGCTTTGGCATACGCACTCCCCTACTAAAGCTCCGCAAATTTTATAGAGAAGGGTTTGCTTTTTGCACGTGGGTTTTTTTCCGGCAATCTTGAAAAAACCTTGAATTCCACTTAAAATTCCACATCTTAAAAACTACGCCGATGATCAAAGCCATTCTTGCGTAGTTGGGTGAGGCTCGCGATTCCGAACGTTTTGATACCAAAAAAATATAAATGGGTGGAATAGTTTGGCCGCAGCATTGAAAACTGTCTATTCTTAAATTACTTTAAAACCGAATTCGCTACCCACACAAAGTTTACCGTCTACAGTCTATAGGCTTCCACGCATCCCCCAGTTTTGCTTAATAACATAATCTCTTTATTATTCAGATCTATTTTTTTTTTTTATTTAACTCTCTCAAAACAGTTCGAGTCCCTACGAATTCCAGCAATTATTTAGCCAACCTACCTATACATACCTACCCTACCAAATAATAATGATAATTCAAATTTATTTTTGGTGAATGACAGTATTAGCTAATATAAGGTTTTTAACAATTCCTCCCTTTGCCAAATGCTCAGTTTAATAACAATGATATGGACCTTTAAAGTTTTGGCAATTGCCCGTGTGACTCGTATTTTAACCCTCCTAAATTGTTACCACGAAATACCGCTAGATCCTTTCTCAAAAGTCGCTAGCATGTTGCTACATAGTCAAACAATGTTAGAATAATGCTGCAATTTTTAAAGAGTTTTGGTTTGTTTGTTTTGCAAATTTTACAATGTAATATGACTAGAATGTCTGAATTTTTTAAATTATCCCTAGTAAATCTCTCTAGATATGAAAAAATGGCTTCTAAATTGAAGTAAATAGCTCTACATCTAGCGGTAATATGTAGCGATACAACTGGCAACACTGCCTAGCCCTTCCTTCCTACCTCCTTCCTCCCTCTTCTTCTTCTTCTTATTGTTTAAATGTGCAGTTTGCTTGGAGGGTTGTGGTGTCTCCAGATTACTGCACAGGCGTTTTAGGAGGGGTGAAAAGAACAATTGTTAGTATAATAGGGGTTAGGAGAGATAGTAAAGGTGGATTTTATACTACTGTACTGTATATGGGGGGTAAGTTTGTCGTTGTCTTTTGAGGTCAGGGTGATTTAAGTCTAGGTGAGGGTGAGGTCAGAGATGATGATGATGATCAGTTGTAGTACAGTACAGTACTGCTCTATGTGTACTGTGTGATTCAAGTCAAGGTGAGGGTGAGGTCAGAGATGATGATGATCAGTGGTGATACAGTACAGTACTGCTCTATGTGTACTGTGTGATTTAAGTCAAGGTGAGGGTGAGGTCAGAGATGATGATGATGATGATGATCAGTGGTGGTATAGTACAGATTCAGTTGGATGGTAATTTTATATGCTTGTGATTTTGTTTGTTGTTCTGATGTAGGTTCCTAGGGCTGATGCGATGACATGTTTACTGTGCTGTGGTAGGTCTCCTCCACCTAGGATATGCTTGATGTTGAATGTTCCTCCTTGTTGGGTTACTACACTTCTGAGGTGGGTGCGGGCACCGTAATGTCTGGCAGTGGAGTAGATAATGCTCCACTGTCTCAGGTGTGAGGCAGTACGGGCAATTTTCATTTGCTTGCAGTCCCATCCTGTACATTATGCCCTCCCAGTCTGGTGTGTCCTGTTCTGAGGCGGAGAGCTGCGGTGTTTAAGGCTTTGTTCTTGTAGATGGAGTGTTTCCACACTGACCACTCTGACTTGATGTTACTGTATTGTGTGCCAGCTATGGTTATTTTCCACTCTTCCTTGAAGTCTTGGAGGACGTCTTCTCTGAGGATGTTTGTCCGGTCGGTTGTGGTGTAGGGTATGACTGTTGTTAGGTGGAAGGAGTGCATCCCTTTGGCTAGTCCATCCACTATTTCATTATGGAGGATTTCAATGTGGCTGGGTACCCATTGGAGGGATATTGTATATCCTTGAGAGTGGAGGGTGGTGAGGAGTTGGATCATAGGGTATACTATTTCCTTGTTTGTCTTGGTGTTATAGTTGATGGCTTGTATGGCACTTTTGGAGTCACAGCAAATGGTGTATGCACTTACTGGGAGGGTGTTGATGATCTCAAGTGCACGGAGGAGTCCATAGAGCTCTGCTGTAAACACTGTGGTTTGTTTGGGTAGCTTCCATCCCATGGTAAGGTGAAATTTTGGGATCCATAATGCTGAAGACACAGATTTGCTGTTGTTATTACTGGTACTGATGCGTGATCCATCTGTGTATACGTGGGTGGAATTTTGGTGCTGGGTGTGGAGGACTTCGAGGAACTCTTGCTTGAGCTCAGCCGAGTTGTTTTTCTTGGTTGTTGACTTGATGAGGTCTGTGTGGACTGTGGGTGGGATGTATTCCCATGGTGGGACTGGTGGTACCATGGGGGTTGAGTGGCAACCAAGGAATATGCGTGATTTTCTATGTATAATTTGCCCTACGCGCTCTCGGAAGGGTGCTTTATGGATGGGAGCTCCTTGAGGCTGTACTGGTACATTGCGGAGAGATGCAGAGAATGGGTGGGAAGGTGGGGCAGCATAGATTTTTGAGAAGTAGGTGGCACACTGTATATCCCTTCTGGTGTGGAGTGGGATTAGATTTGCTTCACACTGAAGGCTGGCCACCGGGGTTGATTTAAGGGCCCCCATTATGATCCTCCTCATTGCTGAATTCTGTACCACCTCCAGTTTATGAAGATGGGTCGGTGCGGCTGAGGCGAATGCTTGGGCACAGTAGTCAAGTTTACTTCTGATGTATGCTATGTAGAATGTTCGGAGGGTTGTGGCGTCTGCACCCCATGTTGTGCCTGCGATTGCTTTCATGATGTTCAGTCTTTGGTTGGTGTTGTATATCAGGTAGTCTATGTGGTCTTTCCAAGTGAGGAGTGGAGCATCAAAAATTACTCCGAGATATCTGTGGCTCTGTGTAGGAAGCAAATCTTCTCCATTAAGCGTGAATCTTGGAGGTCTGTAGTTTTTCTTTCTCGTGAAGATCTGGTATAGCGATTTGGTTGGGTTGATACTTAGTTTTGATTCATTAGTCCAGTTCCCTAGGATGTTGAGGGCGTCCTGAATCCTTTGTTCGGCTATTTGGGGATTATGGTCTGAGGCGTATATTGTTATGTCGTCGGCGTATTGTATTGTTTTTGCTGGGTTTATGTTTGGCATGTCCGACAGGTACGCGTCGAATAAGGGGGGGCTGAGTGAGGATCCTTGTGGTAATCCTTTTTTTGTTGTTATGGTCTTAGACATCTGGCCTTGGATGAATACTTGGTTTGTTCTGTTGGAGAGGGAAGACTTTAACCATTGCAGCATGTGTCCTTTTATTCCCATTCTGGATAGTTTCAGCAGTAAGAGATCGTGGGGAACGGTGTCGAAAGCAGAGGAGAGATCTAAATATACTACGATACAGGTCTTTTGGCTTGAAAGGGCTGATAGTATTACCTGTTCCAGGTTAAGTACCTGGTCTAATGTAGAACAGGTAGGTCTGAAGCCGGCTTGTGAGGAGGGGATGAGGTTATTGTTTTCAAGGTGCCAGGAGAGTCTTGTCTGGACCATTCTTTCTGCCAGCTTGCTTATGCTAGGCAGGAGGCTGATTGGTCGGTACAATGATGACAGGCAGGGGTCCTTTCCTGGTTTAATGAAGGGCAGGATGATACCGTTTTTCCAGTCCTTGGGGACGTTGCCTTGTGTCCATGTTGTGTTGATAAGGTGAAGCAGTTGGGTGTGCATTGTTGGTGGTAGGTATTTGATAAACTCGTATGGTATGCAAAACAGCAGGACATGAGTCCTGCTGTTTTGCCTGTTGGGAGGTGGGCTATTGCGGTTTGCATTTCAGAAGTGGTGAAGGGCTTGTTCATTTGTGTAGGACGATGTATAGCTATGGTGATCTCATTACTGATCCTGTTGGCTTCTTCTTGGTCATCTGGGGGTTCCTGGTGTTGGTTATTTTGTATGCGGGTAGCTATTGCATCGGCTCTGTCTTTGGGTAAAAGGCACATCTCTCCATCTATTGTGAAGGGGAATGATGGGAAGGAGAGTCGTCCTGTGATGCTGCAGAATCTATTCCAGACTTCTGAAATTGGGGTGTCATGGTTTATGTTGCTACAGTATTCTCTCCAGGAGGATTTGCAGGTTGATCGGATTGTTTTTGTGGCAAAAGCTGTAGTTTTTTTAACTTGGATCCAATTCAGCAGTGATTTAGACCTTCGTTGTTTTTGGATAGCCCTTCTTCGTGTCGCTACAGCTCTGGAGCATTCCTCGGTCCACCAGGGTCTCAGAATTTTGTTGGATGGGAGTCCTGACATGAGTTTGAAGTGTTGTGAGGCTGCTGTATCTATTGCTTCGGTCATTTTTGTATGCATGACGTTGGGGTCTGTATGGTTGCCATCTGGATTTTGTACAGTATTTTCCCAGGTCTTCCAGTTGAACTTTGGGGGGATACGCCATTTGGGTAGGGTAATGGGGTATATAGGTGGGCTGAAGTTTGTGAACTCTATGTGTAGGGGCCGGTGGTCTGTGCCCAGGTCTGGCCCTACTTTGGATCTTACCTCTGGGGAAAGGATTCCCGAGCCAAGGCATATGTCGATGGTGGAGCTGTAGTTCGTTTGTAGGTTGAAGTATGTTGGGATGAAAGGTTCTGATAGTAGGCTATAGTTGCTGTTTTGGATGTAGCTAAATATGTCGTTCCCTGCTGTATTGGCTGTGCCTCTGCTCCAGGAGGGGTGGTTGGCATTTAGGTCGCCTATCACCATGAAGGGTGTGGGTACTTGTTGGATATAATGAGTCAGCTCCTGATGTGATATAGAACCCCCTGGATTATATGTTCCAATGATGGATAGTTGTGTTTTTTTATATGGGAATGAGACAGCTAGGATTTCTAGTGTTCCATTAGGGAATGGCCTGAGTTTTATTTCTTTTGCGGAGAGTTCGTGTTTGGTTAGCAGCAAGATTCCTCCTCCTGGTCTCCCTACTCTGTCTTTTCTTATGCTGATGTAGGGTTTAAGGTTGGGTTTATACTTGTCAGTTAGCCAGGTTTCTGTTATAATTGCTACATGTGGGGATTTTGTTCTTAAGTAGTTTTTCAGTTCTGACAATGATGTTTTAAGGCACTTGGTGTTCCATGTCATTACTTGGAGTGGAGCCATAGTTACTAACGTTTTTTGTTGGTGTTTCTGAGGTTTCTGTGGCGGTTATCCTGAGGTGGTGATGATGGATGTTTGGTCTGGGTATGGGTGGTGTTGTTTTGGGGGTTTTTTGGGTGCTGAAAATCTGCCGTTTTGATGGTGGGGTTTGGTTGGCCTTGGCTTTTACTGTCGCTTGTATTTATTTGTGTTTTGTTACTTTCATTTAGGCTATTTTCGGTTGGGATGCTCTTGAGTTGGCTGGTATTCCCAGTACTGGTACCAGTATCAGTTATTATTTGTTGTTGTTGTTCCGTGGGCTGTTGCTCTGTTGAGTTGACTTGGGTCATCGTGCACTCTGGTGACTCTGGTGATGGTTGTGGGGTGGGTGAAGCTGTATGGGCTGATGTATTTGGTGCCAGTACTGGTGGTGCTGTGGTATCGGTAGTTGTATCTACCGGTACTGGAGGTGTTGTGCAACTTGTGCTAGTTGCATCTACCGTTACTGGTGGTGTTGTGATAGCTGTAGCTACTGGTGCTGGTGGTGTTGTGGCTGTTGCAGTTGTAGCCTCCAGTATTGATGGTGCTGTGACTGTTGTAGCTACTGGTACTGTAGGTGTTGTGATAGTTGTGGTTGCAGGTGGTGTCGGTGTTGATGATGTTGTTATAGTTATGGCTGTAGTATGTGATGAGTGTGGTAGGGGGGGTTTTGGGCCTGGTGGAGGGACTTGGCAAGGCATTTGTGGGGGGTCTGGTTGTTGTGAGGGTGGCGGTATGGTTATTTATTAGTGGCCCCTCCATCATTGACGAACATGCCTATTACATAAGGCATCCTCTTCAAACACTAATCCGCCGTAGTTTGAATCTACCGCGCAGAGCATTTAAAAACTGAGGAGCCTTCATCATGAGCGCACGCGACCTCACTCATGGCTTCAGTCATTATGAATTGGGTTCTCACTACGAAAAAACTTCGTAAAAAATAAAAACAAAAAGAAAATAAGAATAACTATCCAATAAGCTTTCCATCATATCGTGGATGTACTTGTGTGGATTTCTGACCAGACGCTGATCCAGGCGTCATTCCTCCTTCTTTGCTCTGCGCTCAGCCTGCCCGGACGTTCCTTTCAGGCTCCGCTGGTTCCGCATTCGTGGCGTCCCTAGTGAGTTTTTTCTCATTTGTTTACTCTGGGATGTATCGAGTAAGGTTAGGATAGGCGTAGCAGGAGTGTCCTGGGCTGGTTGCCCGCAGTGCAATGTATTTTGGGTCGTATGTATGGGGCATCTATTTCGGATGTACCCTCGTGGTCCTGTTGTGGACACGTGAACTTTTCACAGTTTGGTTTAGTTGGTGATGCAGGCGGCTTTCATTACGCGTTAATTATTGCTGCCTTTTATCCTTCTGATGAGGTAAGCTGTATGTTTGCTGACGTTCCCAGCGTATTTTTCTTCACTTAGTGAAGTTTTTTCTGGGTCCGTGTCAGGCTTCCCGGGGTTGGAATGTTTTTCGCTTCGGTGGTGTGTTGGCGGTGGTTCCTGTTGTGATATTCCAGTGTGTGTTTATATTTCAACTATTTCTTGCCGTCTACCTAGGCCTAGCCAGCCGCTCGTAGCTTTGCCACATGTCTAGTGTTATTATTTATTTTATAAATATGCCCTACTGTGTCATGTGTATCCGGGTTTTAGTTGTGTATTGGCTAATTCCTCGGACTATATTTGTTTCCTGGTTTAGTTGTGTATTGGCTAATTCCACGGATTATGTTGTGACCTTGGTTAGTCGTGCGTGTCTCTCCTCGGGTCGTATTGTTCAGATGGTGTCTGTTCAGGGTGGGGTTTGCCTTCCGGCGGGTTTTTCTCGGTTTCACCGTGAAAAAACCTGACCGATGAGCAGTGTTAGGCCACACGTGGTTGTTAACACTGGCTGGTTCCCCGGCGGGGGAGGTGTCTGTGGCTCTCCAGGACTGCGTATCTGTGGGTGCCTGGTTTCAGGCCTCCTTATTCCCGGCGGGATGGCTGTACCCATCCTTACATATATATTTAGTTATATATAAAGAAACGATGTTCGTGAGAACACTTGTTTTTTATAGGTTTTTCTACCTGGTTTAACAAACCACGGGGAAAACCTAGCTGTTGTTTAGGCGTTCCTCCCCGGCGATCTTTTACAAAGTAGTGGGGTCAGGAACTTGTGGGGTTAACTTTTAGACTTCTCACCCGGCGGGTACACCTTAGCAGGGTGGATTAAAACGACTTAGGTCTCTTATAGTTAACCAATCCATGTGAGTGATACTCTGCGTATCGCCGCCTTTACTCTTACGGCATTTGAAGGATCAGTGAGGTTTAACCAAATCGATTTCCACACCCGGCGGGTGTCCCTAAGTTTAGGAACTAAGGAATTTATAAAACAAATTCAATTTCGATTAACCTTAATTGGGTGATACTTTCAGTATCGCCGCCTTCTATTTTTACGACGATCGTTTGGGACAATTCGTTAAAAAATCAGATCTCGTATTTCCTGCCCTGGGCTATTCTACTAAAATATTTCAAGGGCCGGCGTCTTTATGAGGGGGGGCTTTGTTACAAAATTGAATCTTGAGACAGTCACCATCTCCTACAGACTATAAGTGCCATACTGGACCATTATATCAGAGGGTATTCTTCATGTTCTTAGCTAAGAAGACTTGTTTAGCCTCTTTATACCCAGCCGCGTGGCGGGATGTGTTAGCTGTGTCTTTGCATCCCGTTACCCGGCGGGATATTAACACTTGTATGCGAACACTTGGGTTAACCTTATGAGCATTAATTCCTGGAAATTTTCTTTATTTTTCCAGAGCTGAGCTCCGGCGGACCAATACAGACCCGGCGGTAGTTCCTCTCACCAGTCTCTGTCATGGCTAATGTCACCCCAGTTTTTGCCCTGTGCATTACCCCTACTTGCGCGGGTATCCCCATTTTTGCACATACCCTTTGCATAAGGTGTGTTAGATGTCTAGACCGTTCAAGGGGTCTCTGGGTTACAAGTAATTGTTCTTTTTGCTCCCAATTAACTAATAAAGTCCTGTGTGACAATGACAAGACCGCGGCGGTAGCGTTGAGAGAGGTCAGACAACAAATGTCGGCCTACACTACCATTGTCGCACATAAGTCACTTCAATGTGACAACGTCCCACTTTGGGATAAGTTGCTGTCAGAGCACCCTCCCCCTAAACGTACCTCTAGAGTAAGGGGTTTTAAGCCGACAGAGACTAGCCAGGATTCTGTATCGTCTGTGGAGACGTTTAAACGCCCGAGAGAGCCTACTCCCCCGGCAGCCACCTCCTCGTCGCAGGCGAGATCGAGGTCAAGGTCTCCCCTCAGACAACGGTCTTCAAGTCGGGCCTCTTCCCCGGCTAGTAAGAAGTGCAAGACTGAAGCTTCCCCCAGGGACCATGGTGGTGATCCGTCCAAACCTAGGTCCAGTTCGCGGTCACACCGTAGCCATAAATCCTCCAAAAAGGATTCCCATAAGAAGTCCTCTCGACATTCTTCTAAGTCTAGTGCATCTCATCGTACCTCTACACCTGACAATGTTTCTGTTACAGCCTCAGAGTATAGTGAAAGCGCCTGTCCCTAAACAAGTTTTACCTATTGATATTTAAACCCTAGAAATGGAGAGTTCAGGATATTCAATAATTGAGAATGTTTCAGACTCTCAAGAGAGTGTAGGCCAGAGCCTAGGTGTTTGGCGTTTTGCTCAGCCAGGGTCTGTCCATCCACGTCCGACTCATACGAGTCACACAGTAGCCGAGGTCCACAGGGACGCGGCGCCCCATCCTCTATCCCTGATTTATCTTGGAAACAAGGTGCCCCTGCCTCGGCGGGGTCTTCTCAGGAGGATCGGGAGGGACAAGATGAAGTGTCATTAATTTCAGATAGGGAAGGACAAGGGTCAGGCTCAGGCCTGGACGCCGCCCATGATAATACTAATTCACCTGAAAGTTCTGCACCTAACCAGTTTGTTACAGCACAAGAAATTGATGGGTTACTTACTCATGCTCTATCAAAATTCTTTAATCAACAACGAGAAAACCCCACAATGGACTTGGGGGCTCCCTTGACAGGTTCTGCGGTACGGCCTCTGATAACGTCAATCGTATTATCTAAGATTCCTAACCCTCCTACTTTGTCACCGGCAGGGAGCTCTAAGCCAGCTACGGCGGCTTTCACTACGTCAAATGTCAGGGTCATTACGGATGTTAATCCACCCCCTCTAGACAAAGCGCCTCTTAGAAAGGTAGCTATGCCCCTGCTTTATGGGCCAGACGAGTCATGGGTCCCTTTGAACCCCTCTAAGCCAGAGCTTGCCCAGCCTACCTTGTCAGGGGAACTCCCGGTACCAAGTGAGTGGTTTATCCAGGGAAATAAGTCTAAGAAATTAAGGGCATTGGATGCCTTGGGTAAGGTTTTGGATGTAAATATCAAGGCTATACCTAGTTATTATTATCAGGATTATTTTGTTTATGCATCTAAGCCTGCTTTAACCCCCTGCCTCAGCTTCAAAACTTTTTTCAGACTGGTCTAAGCTGGATGGGTTTAATGATATTAAGGCTCTGTTGGCTATTACTCCTGAACTAGATTTACAGACCGTCACAGACGAGACAGCTAATCCAGTGTTGAAGGTGGGACAGTTAGGACCAGGACCTTGGGTGGATTGGGAGGTAGAGGCTCAGAACTTTGCAACCACTTTCACTTCTAAATCTTCCCACCAGATCCCTCAGGATACACATTCATGGTTCTCAATGCCGGTAGGTTCTGCCGGCGGAGTTCCGTCAGCTTTATTTTCCTTTTTAGCTGCCCCTAAGATTAATCTTTGTGAACTAAAGGAACCATTCATTACCCCTACCCCTTCTCACCTAGACAGAGAATTTAGGCTTAGGGGAAAAGCTTTCCGCCTGTTTTCACAGTACATAGTTTCTCAACAGGTGGCTAAGTCTTTACTCAGGTCTACTCAGGCAATCGCAGACGCGGATGCTCGAAGATCAGTTGAATTATCCCGGCGTCTGATTCTTCAGTCGTCAATTCAATCCTTAGGTGACATACGCACAGCCTTACTTGAGGCGGTGCGAGCACGACAGGATCTTAGAATGTCATTAGTTCGCAAGCTGCCTGATCGCATTGCTAACCAGGTGGTTATGTCCCCAGTACTTACACCTTCTTTAATGTCCCCTGATGTATGGCGAACAGTGTTTAACATGGCACAGGCCGTGAAGCACAGTCCCGCACAGGCTAAGAAACCCGCATTTAACTTCCCCAAACCTAAGCCTCCTACTAAAGCTCAGCCAGGGGGTTCTAAGCCGTTTCTTCCGCCTAAGTCCTCCCAATCCCCCCTGGGTCAGTTCAGGCATAGACAGAGAGGGTTTTCAGGACAGAGGGGACGCGGCCAGTATAAGCCGGGTCAGGGCCAGTCTTCGGCCCACACCAGCCAGCCGGCGAAGCGGCCAACACCACCAAAACCACCATCAAAAAACTAAAGTCTTTCTCACTCCCAGTGCCTACTTTAGAGCCGGAGGAACCGAGGGAAGTACAGCCGGCGAACCCTTGTCTGCTAACTGGGTCGTTCCGAACGTGTCACCAAGCATGGCCGTTAAAAACATGGGCACGGATGGTGGCACGCAAAGGCATCACTTGGCAGTGGCTCCGGCGACCTCGCTTACGTCAGCCGACAACGGCAAATTGTGTTTCATTAGAGGTGGAGCTGCTGGTCCAGGAGATGATTGCCAAGAATGTCATCATCCCGGTACCCCCAGATTACCCTGTATTCACGTCAAAACTGTTTTTGGTTCCCAAACGGGACAGTGTTCAGATGAGGCCGGTCGTAGACCTGTCGTATCTGAATCTTCACATTTACAACGAGTCTTTCAGAATGTTAACAGTTCATCAAATCAGGCTAACACTTCCGCCGGGTGGCTGGATGTGTTCCCTAGACCTGACAGACGCCTATTGGCACGTGTCGGTCAACAAAAGATTTCAAAGGTTTCTGGCCTTGAGGATCAGGCACCAAAATTTTGTTTTTCAAAGGATGCCGTTCGGTTTGAACCTAGCACCTCGATTATTCACAAAATTAGTCAGGCAAGCCCTGATGCCATTGTTAAAACAGGGAATCAGAGTGTTGTGGTATCTAGACGACTGGCTGGTGGTGGCAGAGACACAACAATTATGCATAAAACATGTCAATATCATTTTAAATCATGTCAAAACTCTAGGCTTCAAGGTAAATCTGGTAAAGTCAAACCTTGTTCCCTCAAGAGTAATTCAGTGGATAGGGCTGGTCTGGGACACCGCCGCTCTCACTCTGAGTCAGAGTGTGGACAATCGCAACGGGTTTCGCAGGAAACTGTTCAGGTTTCTTCACAGTCTGACTACGACACGAAGAGTCTGGGAGTCTCTGGTCGGCTCTCTCAACTGGATTCAGCTAACTGTCAAGTTGGGCCGGTTGAAAGTAAAACGATTAATATTGGAGGGCAACAAATATTTCCCACTCTTACCGGCGGGAAAATTATGGCCCATACCAAAATTAATCCACACCTTACTAGCGGTCTGGGCGAAGAGGGAAACATTGCACTCAATCATGTCATGGACCTCTCCTCCTCCAACGGTATGGGTAGACACGGATGCGTCAGGCACCATAGGGTGGGGATTTCAGTCAAATCAGGGGCACCAGGGTCAGGGACTTTGGTCCCACTTAGAAATCGCTCACATAAATGTCAAAGAGTTACTAGTCCCATTGTATTTCCTTCAGGCTCACGGCTCGGCGTTACGGGGCAAGTCAGTGGCCTTCAGAATGGACAATCTGAATGCAGTTCACTGTATTCAGAAACAAGGGTCAACGAGGTCAAGGAAGTTGCTACTCGTGTCGGAAGAGATTTTTGTCCTAGCCACCAGTCTAGATATTTATCTTCACGCATCTTATCTCCCAGGCGTAGCGAACGTCTGGGCAGACGCTCTGTCCCGGAGACAGAGCACGACAGTAGAATGGGAGCTCAAGCAACCCATTTTCGACCTAATGATTGCGGAGCTCTCCCATCCACAAGTGGATCTTTTTGCGTCCGAGGAGACTCACAAGCTCCCTCTATACCTCACCCGCCGGACGATAACGCCGGCAGGGGGGCCAGACGCCCTAGTGACAGACTGGAACAGATGGAGCTCCATCTATCTGTTTCCACCGCCAGATGCGTCACTAATGTGCCACGTAGTGAACAAACTACGAGTTTATCGAGGCTTAGTCTCGCTAATCGCGCCCCTGTGGCCGGCGCAGGTGTGGTGCCAGCAGTTAATAATGTGGTGCCCGGACCCGGTATCGCTCCCGGTCAGGTACTTCCACTTAGACACGATTGGCAACCTAGAGACCTCGCTGACTTTTGCATTATGGACATTCAGGAGGCCAAGTGGCTAGCACCATACGGTAGGGATGTGACCAATAAATTGCTCAATCAATATACTCAGTCTACTAAGCGACAATATCAATCTCATTGGAAAGCTTTTACTTCTTGGATTGTTAGAACGGAACAAACTGTACCCTCAGTGGCATTGGTTTTTAATTACTTGAACTATCTGTTTGAGCAGAAACGTTTATCTGTGGTTACTCTGAAGAATCACTTAACTGCGATTAGAGTGCCCTTTTTCGACCTTACAGGTCTATCCATACCGGTGGCGGAGGAAACAGGATTTATGAGAGCGTGTTTTAAACTCCGCCCACCTCCCCGTCAGCTCATGCCTACTTGGTCTCTGGACAAAGCTTTGTCTTTACTTCATTCTCGTCTGTATCAAAATACTGCAGACTTTGCTTTAATCTTAAAGAAAGCAGTTTTCCTTTTGGCTTTGGCCACCGGAAACAGAGTGTCTGAGCTGGCGGCGATGAGCAACACACCTAATTGTCTTAGGTTTGGTAGACTTAATGATTCCATTTCCATTGCACCCTCCCCGGCGTTTGTAGCCAAGAATGAGCATAGTGCACACGTGTTTTCTGAATTCACGGTGCCGGCGTTAAAAAGGGGAAAGGTGCATCATAATTTATGTCCAGTGCAAGCTCTAACCAAATATTTAAGAATAGCTCCTCATAACCCCCAAGGTGCTTTATGGGTAGCGAGTACGGGTAAACGCTTACTTAAACGGCGATTAGCCTCTCTTCTGGTAGAAGTCATTAAAGAGAGTAATCCCGGCGTTGTGGGTAGGGCCGACGCATTACGCAAGTGGGCGGCCTCTTTACGTTTCCTGAAAAACTTTTCAGTTGAAGATATTGCGTCCACACAGTTGTGGGCGTCTAATCATACGTTTCTCTCTAGATACTTGTCAGTTGCTCTAGACAAACCTTCCTTACCATGTATAGCTTTAAGGCAGAGGGTCTAGGTGGCCCTGTAGTCACTTATGTTTATTTTCAAGGAAAGGGGGGGGGGGGGGGTGCAGTCAGTTGACATAGGACACCCTAGACCCCGCCGGAGTATGAGAACTGTGATACAATTTAAGGTGAAATGTGATATGAAAATTTCTCTGAGAGAATTTGTGCTAGTACAAAGTTTAGTACAAAACAACAGTGTTGTTATAGTAGTTTTAGCTGCGAAAGCAATGTAACATTAGTTCAATGGAGTTCATTAGCAATTGATCTCCACATGTATTTTGGGGTTTATGATGTGCACATATAAACTTATAACTTATTATTTGTCACCACTCGTTGAGTGGGGTGCCTTTTGTAACTACAGATCTGTGTTCAGAATCTTCAGGGTTACCTATTTTTGTCAGGCAGGCTTCTTTGAAGCACGCACCTGCCTGAACCCCCTTTTTTGTATATTTCCGGCGTACGCCGTATTAAATACATTTTTCAAAAGTAAGAATACTATGTGGTTGTTTTTATTATCTGCTTTTCTAGAGTTATGATATGATTACGAATGTCCCCCTCCAGTCTTAGATATCAGGCATGTTCGTCAATGATGGAGGGGCCACTAATAAATTATAGGTTTGACTCCTGTAAGGAGATTTAGAAAACCTAATATTTAGTAGTCGCCCCGTAATCATTGACGACTGGGGCCCTCCCGACCGTCCCCTTCCCATTCGTTGATGTATTAAGGATTTTGGTTTACTTGATATGTCAGTGAAGGAGGAATGACGCCTGGATCAGCGTCTGGTCAGAAATCCACACAAGTACATCCACGATATGATGGAAAGCTTATTGGATAGTTATTCTTATTTTCTTTTTGTTTTTATTTTTTACGAAGTTTTTTCGTAGTGAGAACCCAATTCATAATGACTGAAGCCATGAGTGAGGTCGCGTGCGCTCATGATGAAGGCTCCTCAGTTTTTTAAATGCTCTGCGCGGTAGATTCAAACTACGGCGGATTAGTGTTTGAAGAGGATGCCTTATGTAATAGGCATGTTCGTCAATGATTACGGGGCCACTACTAAATATTAGGTTTTCCTAATCTCCTTACAGGAGTCAAACCTATAATGTTGGTGGAAGATGGTCCACCATCTGTATCAGTGCGATTATTTTTTGTTTGTAGCTGTTGGAGGTGCTGATGATGGAGGCCTATTTGTGTAGCTGCTCCTCCATTGGCAATGATGTTATGGGGTTAATTATGTTTATGTGCTTGCCTTGGTCTTTGGGGTTTGGTGCTTGTGGCCTAGTGTTTGAGTTGTGTTGTGGGTGGGTGGGAAAGTTTGTTAGATAATTGTAGGATGTCCTAGTTGTGGGGTTCTGATTCTGTAAGACATGGGAGTATGATGTGCTGGGTGAGGGCTAGGCTTGTTTCCCACTAGCGACGGTATTCTGGTTGCACAGTTTGCCTGATGCACCTTGTTCCCTTTGTGGTACCGGTACTGAGCAACTTGTTCCTGGATTTTATTCGTAGTACTGGCTCCCTGAGGGTTATTTTGGTGTTTTGCCTTTACAAAATTCTGGGGCAGGTGTTTGAGGTGGATGGGTGGTCTCCGCCGCAGTTTGGACATCTGAATTCTGTGCTCGTGCATTCACTGGTTGGATGTAGTTGAGCGCATTTGGCGCAACGGATCGATGTTGCTCGGCAGTTTTTGGTCATGTGGCCCTATCTTTTGCACTTCCTGCAGCTGAGGGGCGGTAGGGTGTAGGGGTGACAGTGCGCTGGAAAGTGGCAACTTTGATCATTGTGGGGAGGGGGGATCGAGAAGTGATCCGCACTCTTTTTGAGGGGCACAGCTCCCCAGTAGTATAATTTTTATCCGTAAATCTAACGACATTGACTATATTGCTATCTAGGCCTATTTCTGTTTCTAGTAGATGCTGGTGATTTCCTCTACAGTTATGTAGGTGGGGATGTGATACTGGGGAAATGCTGGTTACCCTAGGTAAGGACACTGTAACTTCCATTGTCCGATGTTGGTGGTTTGTAAGCATTGTCATTACTGAGGTGCTAAGTTCAGTGTCATGTCCACTGCCCTATCTTTAATCGTATGTTCAGGGCAGTAATGTGGAGATGATGATCAATGTTTTTGAAGAACTCGAGGAACTTTGTGTCGTTGTAGAAGAATGCTGAATCTTTGGGTTGACTAGTATGGTATGAAAAGTTTGTGAGGGGTACTTACAGCGATGTTTCGGCTTACCGATGGGGTTTGTTGGTCACCATGCCGCCTATGTATTTGGATGATTTTGCGTTATTACGAGAATGGAAGGCACTATCTAACCATGGTCGTTGTCTGTGGGCAGTCAGAGTTTGGGGTCATTTGGGGGGGTTACATGCATGATAGGTGAGGTAGAAGAGTGTTAGTAGGGGAGAAGAAGTGTGGGACCTCCCCTCCAGACGCCATCTTCCCGCTCCCTTCCTCCCTCATATCTAGCAAAGTATCCACAACCTCTAGTGAACTTTCGGTATTTAGTTTATTCAGCTTAATACTATTTCCACATAAAATAGAAACCTATCACGATTGTTGTCTAATACAAATAGACAAGCTATTACAATTATTTGAACATGATGTCGAATTAGCAGTTGCTGTTTACCTTGAACAGTAATGACAGAACGAAAGCTCTCTTGCCGTGTAGTACTCAAGAAAGCAGGGTTACATACCGAACTGTTACCAAGTCAGAGATCAGGGTAACTTTCACAATGCATTATAACCCTAGACAGACACCAATATACCACTAATCAGACAAATATCACTACAAAACAGATAGGAAAATATATTAATGTCCTAGGTATTTGAAATTATGCAAATGAGTAAAATCCATATGATATATGATAATGGGATTGATTAGTATCTGGCAACAGTGTTGCAATATAATTTTGACGTATGCGAACTTCGGAGTATTTATCCCATTAATAATAATAATAATATAATAATATTTATTCAGTCAGCAATTCAGAGTTGGTACCACATAGTTTGTTACAATATGACATGTACCAGCCTTGCATAATTCCAACTAATGGTGGGTTCACACATTCAGTATATTGCTCCCGTCGGCTCCCGTCTGTTTAAACGACGGTATATGGTAGTTGGCAACCGATTACGTAAAACGTAATGGCATAATACGCAAAAAACGTAAATGAAATTACGGCCAGTCGGGGGGGTACTCACAGCATGGCGCGAGTAGAAACGAGTAGCCACGTGGGTCGGGAATGTTGTGGGTGCGGCCAAGGCCGCGCGGTTGTTGATTCAAGTTGAATCAAGAAATGGCTCGCCCTCACGTATGTCAAAAGATGGGAAAACTTACGACCGACCT
Source organism: Paralithodes platypus (assembly GCA_032716605.1). NCBI lineage: Eukaryota > Metazoa > Arthropoda > Malacostraca > Decapoda > Lithodidae > Paralithodes > Paralithodes platypus. The sequence continues at coordinate 35,130 of JAVRFV010000342.1, forward strand.
GGCCACCACGGCGTCTGACCGGAGCATTGTCAGACGTAGCAGCTACCCCGTCAGACGAGAGCTGCTCTCGTCAAATCGTAGAAAGTTCCAGTCGAACGTGGAAGTATACATTAGTTAGGCCGCATCTGGCAGAACCGCCGCACTGCGGGTTGGAAGACGAGGCACCGTTTGTACTAGGGGACAACGGGACCAGCGAGGGACCCTCCAGTCAACCTCTCACCACACCGGAGCAGCAACCAACAAGCCCACCCTGCCACCTTCTGCACCCTGCCCAAACCAATTCGTACCAGAAACTCGACTGCCCCTATGGCTTCCATATTTTTACCACATGTACCTTACCCTTTAGGCTACCCACCACAAAAATCCCAATCCCTCCTCCCACCCACTCGCCGACTGTCGGTCCCGTCAGAAGGAAAAAAAGGAAAATCTGTGGCGGCGAAACGACTGCACCAATCGGTTCCATATTTGTGTGACAAGCCTCTTACCCTTCTGCCTTCCCCCCACCACACTCCCAACCGCCTCCCACCACCCACTTCTAGCGTATCCGTACGAAGAAAAGGAAAAAAAGGAAAATCTGTGGTGGCGAAACTACCTCACCAATCGGCTTCATATGTGTAACACAAGTCAATTACCCTCTACCTTTCTCCAACCAACCCCAAAACCACCCTCCACCCATACATTCCGATTTAAAAGTCTCTGTAGCCTATAGTGTCTTTTCAGCCACTTTCGGGACCATCGGGGACCTGATTTCTGGCGAGGGGAGTTTTTTTTTTACCATTTCTCTCCCAACTTATAGATTTAGCCAAAAAAAAAAAAAAAAAAATCTGGCACTGGCAGAGCACACCGTCAAAATTGGCTGGCACTCAGCGGGTATCCTCCAGGATGAATCCTCGATGTTGTTCATGGTGCCGATGAAGGACTGGGAATGGGAATGGTGTGGCCATTCTGCCTTTTGTAGTTCCCAGATTCCAACCCAGACCTACGTGGTGGACAAAGACTGTCGTTGTCTGTGTTTGGTCAGACCGGGTGTGCGTACCATTGGCCAGAGCCGGTCCAGGTACGACCTAACAAATCCCAGACGTGCGGCTCAGCTACGCCGGTCTTGGGGGGCGTGGCATGGGCGTGGCCTGTGTTCCCGCAATCGTGCAGCCCATGAGGTCGAACGGGGCTATGCTTACGCACGTCGCAAAGTACGTAGTTCAATACGACTCCATTACGTCTGTCGGAACACTGGCCCCGTTACGCTACGTCTGTCGTCGGGAAGTGCAAGAGACGTGGGAGAACGGGCGTCAACGGCAGAAACTACTCGCGTCTTTACATAATTGGCGATACGCCGGACGTGAGCAATATACGTGAATGTGTGACCCCCACCATAAGGATAGCCCAATAAGGCCGTTAGGCGTATTTCCATGGGGTCCTTGATAGATACACATCTTACTATTTAAATTTAATACAACCATACACAGTGCTATTACATATTATTTGAACATAATATAGGATTGTCTTTCCTTTAACCATTTTCTATATCTATTCACGAAAAATATAGGCCTAGCCTAGGCAGCGCTACCGGTAGGTACGAATTTATCAGTTCGAATTTTGATGAGAGTGAGATTAGGCCAGCCTAGCCTAGAGCTTAACATGGGATACTGTTTGGGGGGTTGGGAATAGATCAGGCTGCTTTAGGCCTAATTAGGTAAAAATAGTCAAATCGAGACAATTGCACAGCAACATATTATTCATATTAAGCAATATATTTACCAATACTAATCTAGTCCAAAGTCTATTTAGTCCAAAGTCTAGTCTAGCCCAGTCTATTCGCTGTAAGTAGGCAAGAAGACCTAGGCTATAACCTCTGTAACTAAAAAAACAACTGGCTAGAGGGATCAGCTACTCTACCATGGGGAAGAGTCAGTCAAGGAATAGCCTAGATGTGGAAATTGCAGCCAATTTGCTCTAGCCCTATTGAGATACAGAGGTTAGAGGTCATTGTTGAGGCCCGCCCCCTCTCATGACAATATTTTCATCATCTTATATATTGCTAGCAGGGGGCAAATAACGGAAAAAAATCGCCGTCAAAATAGACGCGAACTTAACCACGGCGATCGAATGTAAACACTGGCGGGGGAGGTGTCGGAGTTGCAATAAAGTTCCTGTCTATTTTGAATGCCATTGGATACAATAATGTGTTGAGGGGGGCTTTGCTCACCCCTCACCCCCCCCCCCCAATGACTATTTTCACCATCATATATATTGCCAGCAGGGGGCAAATAACCGAAACAATTGCCGTCAAAATAGACACCTTTATGAATAAGTTAGCCTTTAGGCTAGGCCTATCGGCAAGAGTTTGCGTTGTATAGGCTATCCTAGTGTTACTAATTTATAGGCTACCCCTTTGAAAGGACATAGCCGGGTAGGATGTAGTTACCAGGTGTATCGCCAGCCTTGTTTTACAGAGTACGCGTAGTGGCGTCGACGCTTGCCATCCTTTCTGTCTATTTAGACTGCCTTTGGATACAATAATATGTTGAGGTTGGGCTTTGCCTCCTTCACCTCCCCATGACATATATGTCATCATAAATATATTTCCAGCAGGGGGCCATAACAAAATAAAAGTCTCCTCAAAATAGACGCGAACTTAACACGGCGATCGACAAATGTAAACATGACGGAGCGGCGGACGTCTGCAATGTTTCCCGTCTATTTGAATGCCAAGGATACAATAATATGTTGAGGGGTGGCTTTGCACCCCCATGTCATGTCTCGTCATATTGCCAGCAGGGGGCACAATAGACAAATACACCAAAATCGGGGGTGAGGGCGGCAGCCCCCACCATAATAGCCTACTATGATAGGTTAGGTTAGGCTAGGCTAATGTCCTTTCAAAGGGGTATAGGCCTTGTTATGCCCGTTTTTCTACAGGTTTAACTTGGGTAATGTGAGTTCTAATTGACTGGGTATATAAGGCTGCATGCACAATACAAGATATGAGGAATAGAGAACACAAAGAAACACATGGTAGCAAGTTACACGATCACGTTTATTGATATACCACTGCAGAATACTTGTGTAAGACAATATAATAGAATTGAACAACACTAGCATAAGTGGATCTGGATGGAGCCTAGTCTCCCACTTCCAACGTTCAGGTATTAATCTTCTGATCACTGGCTTTGATTTCACAGGTTTATATACCGAAGACCATCAATGTTACTTATAGATTCATATTCACTGTTAGATTTATTACTGGTAGCTCTGGGGCACAAGTAGTAGTTCACAGACTAGATTAGACACGCGTATTTTAGAGCACGGGAATTCTAGTAACCTCAGGGGGTACTGATCTAAGTTTTATATTCTTGTCTCAGAAATACATAGAACGCAAATCAGTGGGCGAACCTTCAGATATCACTAGGGTTTCCTTCTAGGTAATAATATCTGGGCATATGGTTGATTACGAGAGTTAGTATCGCCTGTTAAATAAATGAACACTGATACGCTTAGCACTTCCTAATTGAATGGTTATATGAATTATAATGGGGCAAAGAGATAGCCACTTCTTAGAAATATTAATTAGTGAATCTCTAAACAGCACAGTAATATGTAGTACTGCTAAAGGGAATCTTGGGTAGTATCTGATGGGTCTGGTCCTGGTTATCTTGCATACATGATGTTGGGGGCTAACGACTGGTTCCGCGGCCGTCCAGGGGGCCCATATGTGTGAAGTTATTAAAGACGAGGGCAGGTCCTTCTATCCAAATCTGCCACGGAGTCTGCTGGCTCTGGGATCTCACTCCGGAACAACACAAGGGCAGAGCTAGAAGTTAACTGCAGGGTAGTGACCCCTGGTTGGTGTCTAGCTTTCAACTGATTTGACTGGGGGCGGGAGCTAGATTTATAGGCTCGGTTCTGGCCCTGTAGACAGTAGGGATCTCGAGTCTATGGACTTATTTGAGCTCTCAATAGATATGGAGACTGGGTAAGGTGGTATTTACTGTGGTGGCACATGGCTCTAGGAAAGCCTTTATAGTTTCATATAACTGAGCCTTAGTAAGAGGTACTATTTTGGATATACTGGAAGTATTTAGGGGAGAGAGACTGGATCTACTTTGCGAGGAGGATGGGGACAGCTGTGATAGGAGCGTCTCTCTAGATTGTTCAATCTCATTCTATGGTATAGCTGAGGTGCTAATTTAGTGATCAGATCATGCAAGAAAGGTAAATGGTTTATTGAGAGTTAAGAGAGGGTAGTAAAGGTGTTACTCATGCATCGTGAGTTCATTGATAGGAAGAATTCCTGTGCAACATGGCAATGACTCGAAAGTCAAAACAGTGGCCATGTACACCTCCGCGGGGGTGGGGGTCTCCCTCCTCGGGTGGGCAAAAAGGGGGAGCTGGGCGCCCTCTCTCTGTGATAGTCGTCCGGCGGCTGTGGCTAGGGGCTTGCCATATCACCAGTGTTTGTAATAACCCTCTGTGTATGAGACAGATGTGGGTGTCCTTAATACCAAAACCAAAAGGTGCCTTAGCTAGCTGGTTTTACTCGGCTGGTTGTTAATTGTAGGGTTTTGCTGGATGTGGTGGAGACTGGGTTGCTAACTCTGCCACATTTATCTTGAAGTATGGCAATAGAAGTTAGTTACTGGCGAGGCGGCTAGCCTCGCACCGACGACCATTGGGTGCAGGGTTGTGAATGGGTTGTAAGAGAATAGATGGCATGCAAGGGGCTAGTAAAGTTCTAATGTTGTTCTGGCCTACTAAGTGAAGGTAGGCTGGATAGGAGTATATATATAAAAGGTTGGAGAGCGTTAGCAACGGACAATTCAAGGATCTTCAAGAGGTATGAGAGAGACTAAGTCGGACAAGAGGCGAGGGGCGCGGGTGTCTTAATGAGGGGGGGGGGGGGAGAGTTCAAGGGCTACAGGGAAATTTTGCCCCTAAGGTGCCTGGGCGGGGGGGGGACATTAGGCTACAATTGATATGGAAGTTTGAAAAGGCAGTAGAATACGTTAGCCAAATGCTACCGGGGAATGCAACTATGGGGTGGTATATGAGTCTGGAAAAGATAGAGTTATGTGAGCAGTCCGAGGGTTATGGATACTATTAATTGGCCCTGGGAACTGCGTGTTCTATTAAATATAAATATACAAACAACAGCGGCAGTTCGGGGGTACTTAGTTATTGTTTCGGGGGTACTTATGACAGATACTGATAACCAGGTTATCTTATACAATCTCTGGTTGGGGTAAGAGGTGCATGACACGAAGTAAATTGGCGTAGTGTGGACTGTGGATACGAAGGAGGCAAGGGGAAGATGTATGACAATTGTGGGAAAGTACATGGAAAAAGGTGAACACAATGGCGGATAAAAATACTTAACCTAAGGATTGAATACATAGATTTATGGGGCGATGGGTCTTCAGAAGCTTAGTCTGGCAAGACAAGATGTTAGGGAATGTTAATATTAATACTTAAACTAAGGATTGCATACATCGATGAACGATGACATTATAGTCTCGTCCTAATAAGGTGATGAAACCTGGTTGATCTGTACTTGGCACAATACGACACAAGGACAGTGCCGCTATGTCGTATCAATGCTGGTGGCAGTTAATATTATAGACTTAGTTACTAGAGGAACAATGCAAGGGGCGACTGAGCAGGGTTACATATATCTATACTCGTCATGGGAAATGATATACGAGGTCTAGGGACAAGCGTGGGTGTTTTAACTTCTAAGATATATAACATCTACTTCTCGGATGTAAGAACATACATAGATATAATTATGGCTGTCTGATGTGTTGGCATTGGCTCAACATAGGGACAGGGCATGGGTGTTTTTAATATGAATGGATATTCCTGTTCATCATCTTTGTAGTTAGGAGTGTAGGACACGAGGGGTAGTGTACGTGAGGTGTGGAAAATGGTCAGTTTAGAAAAGGTAGTGGGTGCGGCCTGGAGATGCTTAGCCCTGCGGGCTTGGGCCTGTCTGAAATGGCTGGCTCGGTCAGCTGGTCCTTTCGTTCTGTGGACCTTTCCTTTGGGTGTTTCTGTGTGGTGTTCGTTCGTGGCTTCTGTGGTGGGCTTCTCGTTCTGGGGCATTTTAGGCCTAGTAAACACTAGGATAGCCTATACCCGGTCAAAGGTAAGTCCTGCGGTGTCTCCTTGAATGATACCTTAAATTGTAATATTAGACTAGGCCTAGCCTATAGATAAATTAGCTTAGCCTACTCATTTATTGTAGCATGTAATATAGGCCTAGCCGGGCAGAATGTAGAGAATGTAGGTTTACACTACGCAGAGCGGCGACGAAAGCTTGCCATCATGTTCCCGCTCCATTTTTGATGCCGTTGGATAACAATAATATGTTGAGGGGGGCAAACACCCCATGCCATATTGTCATCATCCTATAATAAATAGGCCTAACCAAAAACTGCGCGCGACTCGCCCTATGTAAACATGACAGGCAGGCGGCGGCGGTGGACGCTTGCGGCTCATGTTCCCGTCTATTTTGACTGCGCATTGGAAACAATAATATGTTGAGGGAAAGGGCTTTGCGGGCCAATTTTTTTGGTTGTTTGCCCCCTACTGGCAATATATATGATGATAACATGTCATGGGGGGGGGGTGGTGAGGGGGGGCTTTCAACTATATCATTGTATCGAATGGCATTCAATAATAGACGGGAACATTATCCCAAGCGTCCAACCGCCGACACGCCGCGGACTGCTGCGAACAAGGAACATTAGCAATAGGTTTCATTGTGAAATGGAGGAATATTAATAGAAATAAGGAAGCTAGGCCCTTAGCGATTGTAAATAGTCAAGGAATTTTCCTAATAATGACAATTATATGTATAGGGATAAAAGTAAAACCCCAATATATTGTACATATTTACCCTTATTTGTAGCCGGTGGTAAGGTATTTTACACTGTACCGCACTCAGCGGGCATAATCCCGAAATATTCGCTCACTTTCACTAGGCCTAGCGATGTTAATATGGATCCAATGCGCACGAAACGATCATTTTTGTTGGGAAAGAGCAACTCTGTATACCCATATAAGTCTACTGAATGGACTGTTATGAATGAGCCTGGAGGGTGGGAAGAGGGGAGGAAGAGGAGGGGAATACCTGTTTGGTATATTTACCGGGCGCGTTCGGCATGCGGTTAGCTTTGGCCTGACTTCGAAAATCTCCCAGAGCGTCTACTATTCCTTCGGTAATCGGTCTTATTTTTCTATTATTTCTTACTTATTTCTGTATTCTCTGATTATTATCTCTATCTCTCTCTCTCTCTCTTCTCTCTCTCTCTCTCTCTCTCTCTCTCTATCTCGTCTCTTTCTTTCTATCTCTCAATCCTGTCTTGTCGGTCGCTCTTTTCTTATGGCTCGAGGGCTTTCCCTCTATCGCGCGCTACTGTCTTCTCTCTCTCTCTTCCTCATCCGTATATCGGATTCTCATTATTATTTTCTATAATCTCTATCACTCCTCCTGTCTGTCTGTCCTCTCTCTCTGGCT
>JAVRFV010000343.1:0-60000 GCA_032716605.1 Paralithodes platypus
TCAAACAGCTTTCCAGAGCGGTCAAGGTCTATCAATCTGTTTCTAATGATGGTACCTCGAAATTATGTCATAGACAGTTAAAAGACAACCTTTATGACCCAGTGCGTCATTCCAATAAAGGGGGATTACCATCGGAAAATTAGGGGAGACTGGACCGTTCTCGTTGGTCTATTAATTCATTGATCACCGTTTCTCTGGACCCCCTTCTCCCTAATGTTTAGACCCATTAGTTTTGAGACTTTAAGACGTTCGGCCCATTAGTTTGGCGATTTTAACACCTTCCACCCAATTTCGTTGTTAATTTTAAGACCTTTCATGCCATTTAGGTGTCGTTTTTTTCCGCTTGTTTTTTTTCTTTGCTTCTTGGCTTAGCAACCAGCGAGCCTTCAGCGTTGCTGCTTTTTGCAATTTTTTTTAATTTTAAAAGGAACCGGCCTTCGGCCGGGACATTGTTCTACCGAAAAATTTACAAATTTGTCTTGAACGGGGGTCTAGGGGGTGTTTTTCTAAGCTTGATGGAGGTCTAGGGAGGAATCTGAAAAAAACATATATGAATAAATGAATTAATAGACCAAACAAACGGTCTGCTTCCCCTTAACATCCTAACTATACTCTGTTTCTTTTCAGCTGACGGTAAATTGAATCCCTTAGCAGCTAATTTATCGATACTTAATGGGAACAAATTAAGCTACTATGTCTCTGCATCATATTAAGACCAAGTTTATATAATCAGCACCATATTTCTCTACAAAATCTTAAAAATCACTGAGAAATCTTGGTGGAGCTTTGCATGTTATTGCACGTTGACAAGAAACAGTATATGTACTGTACTACACCAGGCACCAACTGCATAGGCTAGATGCTATGTTTGGATAAGTAATGAGTAACACCCTGTTCATAACATTAATCATCAATTACATCCCCCAATGTACTTGAATAAACTAATGAAAGCATATGGTCCTCCCGGGATTCGAACTCTGGACACCACACCCAGAACATAAGCACCTAAACCATTACACCACCAATGATCATCGTGCACTATGTTTGCTTAGCTATAGTAAAATGTCTCCCCTTTCCTAAATCGCTATTAGTTTATATTTTCCTTTGATATCGACTCGTTCCTGCCTAATACTGATTTGTCTATTTGTCCATCCCTCGTAAACTTCGACTCTCTCTCTCTCGCCTCGCTCTCTCATCTCCATTCTCTCCTCTCTCTCTCCTCTCTCTCGCTTCTCTCTCTCTCTCTCTCTCTCTCTCTCTCTCTCATAGAGCTCCCTAGCTTTCTTATCTGCCCTTATTTTTGTAGTACATTTCTATTTAGGAACGTCCGGGGATACCTAGTAGGGAGACTCCGCAAGATCTGTGTTAGTCTGTGTAATATTAAGTTGTACTGGATCATCTCTCCCCACTCTCTCTAGAACCATTCCTCTCTCTCTCTCTATCCCTCATCTCTCTCTCTCTCTTCACTCTCTCTCTCTTCTGCTTTGTCATCCCTTGCCTTCCACTTTGTAGTAAATTCTATTTTAGCATTAAGTCCGCGCCCCCCCAATTACTTATTAGGGACCGCCAAGATGTCTGTGTAGTCTGTGTATCTATGGGACTCTCTCTCTCTCTCTCTCTCCTCTCTCTCTCTCCTCTCTCTCTCTCTCCTCTGCCTTGCTCAATGCCTTCCCTGTAGGTAATTCTATTTTAGCATTAAGTCCGGATTACTTAGTAGGGACCGCACATATCGTGTAGTCTGTGTTTTTGTATCTATGTAAACTCTCTCTCTCTCTCTCTCTCTCTCTCTCTCTCTCTCTCTCTCTCTCTCTCCTGACAAAGAACATTTTTCTCTCCCACAATCTTGACCACACCCTCAATATTTTCCTTTCTCGCCGATCGCTCCATGGAAAACGGCAATAATTATTAAATTTTGGATAATCACAAGTTTTAGATAATTGTTGTTAATACATGTTGAGGGTGGTGTAGCCTACCCCTACTACAACCTTCTTATGAGTACAACCCCTCTAAGTACAAAAACAAGTACGAAAATAAAAAACTCTTTTTCTCTCTCTTCTCCCGTTGCCTCTACTACAACTTTCTCTCCATTACCTACCCTTCTAAGTACAACCTTTCCCCAATACAACCCCTCTGAGTACAACCCTGTCATAAGTACTCTCTGCTACAACAACTACTACTCCTTTATCTTCTACTCCTTGTCTCCCATTGGCCCTACTACAAGCTTTTTTTCTAGGTGTGTTTTAAGACATTTATCGCCATCCATGTGTCGATTTTTCCTGGCGAGCAATAGCGAGCCAGCATTTTATGGACAAAATCCGGCTTCGCCGGAGAAATTTTTCTGTCGAAAAATTTACATATTTAGCCAGCTGTCTAACACATTAACAAAAATATAACCCCTCTAAATACAACCCTCTCCCCTAAGTACCCACCCTCTACAATAACAACTACTCTTTTCTCTTCTAACAACCCTCTCCCCAACACTTAACCCTCTAAATACAACCCCCTCCTGAATACAACCCCTCTAACTACAACCCTCTACCCAAGTACTCTCTGCTACAACCACCACAACTACTCCTTACCCTTCCACCCCTTCTCCCTCCCGTTGGTCCAACTTTGCATAACCCGTCCGTGCTCATCTCTCCCCTCGTGACTTCTTACTTAGCCCTCTTCCCATCATATTTCTAACTTTCGAATTCTAACAACGGTCTTGGTGCGTTGGGGAGAGCGTTATTATTTTGTAACCTTCATCTCTCTCTCTCTCCTCTCTCTCTCTACCCTTCCCTTCCTTTCTCTCTCTCTTTTCCTTTCCTCTCTCCTTCTCTCTCTCTCTCTCTCTCGTCTCTCCTCTCTCTCTCCTCTCCTACTCTTAGCCCTCTCTATTCTCTCTCTCTCGTTTCTCTCCTCCGGAGACTACCTAGTAGGGGGCCGCAAGGTCTGTGTATATATCGTAACTATATGTAAACTCTCTTCTATCTCTCTCTCTCTCTCTCTATGTCTCTCTACTATCTCTATCTCGCTCTCCTATTTAGCATAAGTCCGGACTAACCTAGTAGGCGGGCCGGCCGAAAGGTCTGTGTAAACTATATGTAACACTCTCCCTTCTCGCCTATCTATCTTGTAAATGAATACCTTTTATTTTATCCCCCCCTCACGATTACTAACACATCTGTACCCTAACCTACTAACTTCCTTAATCCTGCCCACGCACATTAGTTCCAGGGCAGTACTTCCCTTTTTCCAATGTTCCTTTACCCACTCTAAAAACTGTTGGACACGGATCCTCAAGGGTTGTCTGGAGGACAAGCAACCTAGGACTAGGCGGCACTAGATCTGGTTGTGCTTGATTGATTCCTTTGTACTCCTTTCTTAATCCCTCTCTCTCTCTCTCTCTCTCTCTCTCTCTCTCTCTCTCTCTCTCTCTCTCTCTCTCTCTCTCTCTCTCTCAGAGAAACAAAGAATAATACCATATGTAAGCAATACCTGGCCGCCAGAAGAAAAGTAAAATCACTAATAAAAACAGCAAAGAGGAATTATGAAATAAGCATAGCTAAAGATAGTAAAACTAATCCTAAGCAATTTTACAGATACATTAACAGTAGCAAACAAATCAAAAGCGGGATAGGACCCATACTTAACACTCAAGGTGTTCTAGAAACAGATAGCAAAGACATAGGCTCTACACTTAACAATTATTTCAGCTCCGTTTTTACCACTGCTGCCAACACGAACACCACAAGCTACTAATCAAACAAGCAACATTGTGCTCCCTGACTTCAAAATTAGCCAATCAAGCGTCACTAGACAGATTGAATTACTGAAAATAAATAAATCTCCCGGCCCAGACTATTCATCCCTAAAATCCTAAAAATGGTCAAAGATGAAGTTGCCGAACCCCTAACCAAAATGTTTAACATGTCACTCCAACATGGACAATTACCCACTGACTGGAAGCGAGCGACTCCTACAGCAATATCTAAAAAGGGACACAAAAAACAACAAGGGAATTACAGAGCCATTAGCTTAACTTCCGTTATTGTAAAAAACTATTAGAATCAATTATAAGAGACGAACTTGTACTTTTCATAGAGAATAATAATCTTATTAATAATAGTCAACACGGCTTCAGAGCAAACAAATCATGCCTAACGAAACTTATCGAATTTTATGACAAACCTATTTAAGATTAATGATTTTACCAAAAGTCTTGATATAGTGTACTTGGACTTCCAGAAGGCCTTAGACAAGGTCCCTCATAATAAATTACTTCAGAAGGTCGAGAATCTAGGAATACAAGGCAACACACTTAATTGGATAAGGAATTGGTTATGCGCAACCAAACAAACAGTAATTATTAATGGTGTCGAATCAGAATGGACTCCGGTGACTAGTGGAGTCCCACAGGGTTTCAGTTCTGGGCCCATTATTATTCATAATATATATTAATGATTTAGACAACGGCATTAATAACATAATTTCCAAATTCGCCGATGACACTAAAATAGGAAATGCAATAATATCAGAAAGCGATAGAAGTAGCCTGCAATCAGATTTAAACAAGATATCAGAGTGGTCAGAAAATTGGCAGATGCCCTTTAACGTAAACAAATGACTGATACTACAAATAGGCTCCCGAAACAACAAATACGAATACCATATGAATGGAGAAAAGATAAAGAGCGTATCACAGATAAAAGACCTAGGAGTGCTTATCAATGAAAATCTAAAATCTACAAGCCAATGCACCGCAGCATCTAACAAAGCAAATAGAGCGCTAGGTTTCATTAAAAGAAATTTTCATTGTCATAGTAAAGACATAGTTGTACCACTATATAAAAGTATTGTGAGGCCACATCTGGAGTATGCTGTGCAGTTTTGGTCTCCCTACTTAAAAAAAGACATAGAGAAACTAGAATCCGTTCAGCGTTAGAGCAACAAAGTTAATCCCTTCCCTTAGAAATAAGCCATACAATGAGAGATTAAGAGAACTCGACCTGTTTTCGCTTAAGAAACGGAGAATAAGGGGACAGCTGATAGAGTGTTTTAAGATACTAAAAGGCTTTAGTAACGTAAATTCTAATAATCTATTTAAGATAGCCAAAGAAGGTTCCACAAGAGGAAACAAATTAAAACTAACAGGCAGGAAAGCGAACCTAGACATAACTAAAAATGTCTTCACCCACAGTATTATTAATGAGTGGAATAAGCTCCCTAATGAAGTTATTGACAGTGACTCGATATACACATTTAAAAAAAGGTTAGACATATATCACAGAAAAGTTGGTCTGCAGTAGAAGCTGATCACTGATAAGAGAACCTGGCGGAAATGAAAACGTTTTCAGTTGAAGGAAAAAAAAAAAAAAAAAAAAAGTGAAGGTGTGCATGCCTTTTCCTTTCCATTTCTAACTATACTATAAATTCCTTCAGGCGATTTCCAAGCCCTGCAAGGTTATTCACTTCTAACTATTTTCATGTACGGCATATTGCCGGAGGGTGGGGAGAGAGCCTTCATCTTTGCTATCCTTTCCTTCCACTTTCTCTTAGGGTTGCTATCTCTATTAGGATTAAGTCCTGGTCACCTCGTAGGGATCGTAAGATCTGTGTGGCCAGTGTATCTATGTAAATCTATGTAAATCTCTGTGTGCGTGGGAGAGCTGTTATTATTTTGGGGTAATGCCTTCATCTCTTACCCTTGGAGACTGGGCTAGACCTGTTTCTCCAGGAAGATTATTGGGGATGTTTGTGTGTGTGTGTGTGTGTGTGTGAGGGTAGGTAGAAGTGTATGTGCGTGTATGTATAAGGATGGGTGGTATGTGTGTCGGTTTTTATGTAAGTATAATAATAATAATAATAACAATAATAATAATAAACGGTGTATTGATAATTGCAGCCGTAGGATGAAAATGTACAGAGGAACAATTTTTAGCTTAACTCTAACTTATATATTATCTTATAATAAAGACTGCGGATAATAAAAGCAAACGGATTATTAAGAATTACAGCCAGAGGCTGGAATGGAAGTAATGTGTCACTGTCTGTGTAGGGGCCGCAAGGTCTGTGTATCTATGTAACTCTATGTAACTCTCTCTCTCCTATCTCTCTCTTATGTGTATGTTTGTGTGTGTGTGTGTGTATGTGTGGTTGGTAGTGTGTGTGTGTGTGGTTGATTGTATGTGTGTGTGTGTGTGTAAGGATAGGTGATATGTGTGTAGAGAGAGAGAGAGATATGAGTGGGTGTATATTAATGGATGTGTGTGTATGTGTCTATATATATTTGAGTGTGTGCGTTGGTTTGTAATTGAGTGGGTGTAGGGTGCGAGTAGGTGGACAGGTGATACATTTGGTTAAGTGAATTATTGATAAATTGGTTTTCTTTGCGTGGATTTGTTTTATTTACATCCCTTGTCTATGTGTGTGAGTGTGCAAGAGAGAAAGAGAAAGAGAGAGAGAGAGAGAGAGAGAGAGAGAGAAAGAGAAAGAGAGAGAGAGCCACAGAAGGTACAAATGCAGCGGACGTAATTTACCACACTGGAACCTCTAAAGCAAGGATCATTAAGGGGGCCCACCTCGTTTTTTTATCTCTCTTTCTCCCTCTCTTCTGGGGTTGTATCGCTTAGGCCCCATTCAGCCTACTGTTTTAAGACGTTTACCCCCATCCAGGTGTCGATTTTTTCCCTGACGAACGGTAGCGAGCCAGCTTATTTAACAAAATATTTGTGACAGCAGGCTGAATTTGTACATTTTTCGATAGAAAAATTTCTCCGGCGAAGCCGGATTTCTCCGTACTATGCTGGCTCGCTATCGCTCGCCTGGAAGAAATCGACACCTGGATGGGGATAAATGTCTTAAAACAGTAGGCTGAAAGGGGCGAATGGATACAAGCCATGGAAAGAGAGAAAAGGAGAGAAAGATAAACACAGCCGGTGACCCCCCTTAATGTCTCCCCTTCAGTCCATTAGCCAGCTATTGGGGGGTTCTGCCTGAAAGACCCCCATTGACCGGACGCAGGCATGAGGTACTCCCCTTGAATACCGGACAGCATTGACCGGACGCAGGCATGAGGTACTCCCCTTGAATACCGGACAGCATTAGTAATTAGTTTGATAGTCATGCAAATTACGATCATCCGTTACGAGCGTGGGTTTTGGAAATGGTGATGTGACTGCTCAATGGAATAACTGGGTTTTGGAGAGTCTTATATCATTTTGTTGACTTTCATTCTTGACTTTTGTATTTATTTTTCAAGCTATCTGTTTCTCTATTTATCTGTTTATCTATCTTTCTATCTATCCATATTATCTATCTAACTATTTATCTAGTTAGCTATCTAATATATTATCCTAATATTATAACCCCTTGCTATAAATGGATTCGAACGTGTATTTGTAAGACAACTCGGTCAAAGAACTTTAATATTGTGTCTTTATTTATCCGGGATTCGAACCACGGACTGTTACGACGGAAGTCATTGCTTTAACCCACTTTCCCACGGCGTGATAAAAAAATATTAAACCATTTTCTATTAATTTTAAGGAGGTTCGAATCTCATGAGGGTAAGAAAATTTATTTATGAAACTCACGTGTATTTGTGAGGTTTATTTCATAATTATACATATATATATATATATATATATATATATATATATATATACAGTATATATATTCTCTCACTCACTCTCTCTCTCACTCTCACTCTCTCTCTCTCTCTCTCTCTCTCTCTCTCTCTCTCGCTCTCGCTCGGGGTCTAGCAGAGGTTATAAGGAGGGGGGTGGTCTGAAGGCTATCCATCGCATGTTCGTTCTCTCAATTGATTCCTCGCCTGTGGTTTTCTTGTATTATTTGTATGACTTTTGGTTCGCTTGTCTTGTTCTTTTTAAGTTGTGAGGGAAGGGAATATGGGAGGGAGATTTGGCTGAGAAGGGGAGGAAGGGGGAAGGGTGGGAGGGAGGGAGACTAGCAGAACAGGGAGAGAAGGGAAAATGGGAGCGAGACTGGAAAGGAAGGGAGATAGGGAGGAAATGGGGGAGAGAAGGAAGGGAGACTGGTAGAGAAGGGAGATAGGGAGGAGGGGAAGGTAGGGAGACTGGCAGAGAAGGGAGGAATGGGGAAGGGAGATTGGCAGAACAGGGAGGGAAGGGGAGGAAGGTGGAAGGGAGGAAGAATAGCAAAACAGGGAGATAGGGAGGGAAGGGGGGATGAGAGAAGGGAGAACAGCAGAACAGGGAGATAGGGAGAGAAGCAGGAAGGGAGGGAGGAACAGGGAAGGGCAGTGAAGGAGAAAGAAAAGTCTATAGAAGAAGGGAATCAAGAAGATATGAGAGAGAGAGAGAGAGAGAGAGAGAGAGAGAGAGAGAGAAAGAAGAAGAAGAGAAAGGGAGGAAGCACAATTAACGAAGGAGGGATAGAGAATAGAAGGAAGGAGAAAGGGAGGGATAAAGAGCTGACCATTTGTATATATTGTTATTACCTTCGAATATATCACAAAGTTATGAACCGATTTTCACGAAATTTGGTGGGCAGATAGGATATGCGGTAAAGGAAAAGGAATTCAATTAAGGAGGCGATTCGGATCCTATATCACACTGTTGTCAATTTTGTGCATTCAAGTCTATTTTGTGCTATAAAAAATGTCAAGTAGCATAATAATAATAATAATAATAATAATAATAATAAATAAAACACATAAATGAATAAATAAATAAACACAAATCTCACCATAAATATCCCCGTTTCTCCTTGTGTGTGTAAAATCTGTGTGTGGTAGTACAAAGGAGTACAAAGGAAATCAAGCAACAACAGGTCTAGTGGTACCCTTGGAGTGTTCGTGTGCGGCTGTCATGCACAATTCCCATCTCTCTTGTTTACCTCTTTATCCCTGTCTCCAACTCTCTTATTGAAATTAAGGGGTGGGGTGGGGATGGGGGGGGAGCGAGTTAGTTAGTTTGCTCCCTCGACCTCTATCAACCCTAAGAAAACACCCTCAAGACTCCCCTTCGTGACAACTTTGTAAATGTGTCGTATTTCAAGTTATTTTGTCCATTAACCCATTGAGTACCAGCGACGTGTGTTATATTCTATTCTAGCTGTATGTAGACGATGTTAAGCAGCTAAAGACGGATCTGTGGTAATTAAAAGTGTTGGTTGAGATAGTTTGAAGCTTTATTATTGCTAGAGATCCTTCCAAAGCTGAATAAAATCGTCTACTAGTTGCCAGAATATTATAATGAAAAGGACGTCACTTGTACTGTACGGGTTAAGGGGAGATTTCCACTTGAGGGATTTTTTCTTTACCCCTTTCTCCCTCATGTTTAGCCCCATTGCTTTTGAGATTTTTAAGACGTTTCACCCCATCAGTTTGGAGATTTTAAGAACTTTCACCCCATTTATGTCATTTTTAAGACCTTTTGTCCCATTTAGGTGTCGATTTTTTCCTGGCGAGCGATAGCGAGCCTGTAATTTGAGAGGAACCGGCCTTCGGCCGAGACATTTTTCTACCGAAAAATGTACAAATTTATCTTAAAAGGGGGTAATAGGGGTGTAATTTCAAGCTTGATGGAAGTCTAGGAAACACACTAAAAACCTCCCCTTAACAGTGCTGCGAAGGGAAATAATTTGTTAAGAAAACGGGTCTTAATCTCCATTGTTCTCCAAACTTCTCTGCACTATATATATATATATATATATATATATATATATATATATATATATATAGCCCCAACATTTAGCTATATAAGTTCCTATTCTATACGGCTCTTATCCCCACGACCGCTAACCTACCCAACTTCCCCACAACTACCCAAACTCTCTTTAAACTACTCCATTCCTGACTCCCCTCTCCCAAAATCTATCTCTCTATCCGTGTGTCTATCAATCTATCTATCTATTTATCTATCTATCTATCTATATGTATGTCTGTCTATCTATCTATCTATCTATCTATCTATATATATATATATATATATATATCTATCTATTATCTATTTTTAATAAAGATACATATCAATATATATATATATATATATATATCTTTCTATGTATCTATCTGTCTGTCTATGTATCTATCTAGCTAGCTATCTTGATATTCATCAAGAAATGGGCTGAAAGGTCTTAAAATCGACTTACTAATGGGGCGAACGTCTTAAAATATCAAAACTAATGGGGATAAACATGAGGGAGAAGGGGGTCCAGAAATACGACATACCTCCCCTTAATAAATGGTAGGTACTGTACACTCGGAAGCCATAGTCTCTACACTCGGTTTCTTTGCAACTGGCGGTAAATTGCAAAGTACCCGTCAAGATTTCTTAGATATTTTGAAGATTGTGTAGTGAGATACGGTGCTAAGTAGATAAACACGGTCCTTTTTATTTTTATGACGTAGAGACATAGAAGTTTCGTATTCTTCCATTTAAGGGGAGATTTCCACTTGAGGGACTTTTTTTTTTTTACCCCTTTCTCCCTCATGTCTAGCCCCATTTCTTTTGAGATTTTAAGACGTTCGCCCCATTAGTTTGGCGATTTTAAGAATTTACGCCTCATTCTGTCAATTTTAAGACCTTTCGTGCCATTGGAACAAGACCTCACGGGCTTCACTGTTCATTGTAAAGCGGTGAATGTTAAGGCTCTCAGCCTATGCCCGAGAGGAAGTAAGTTGGAATATAGAAAAAAAAAAAAAAAAAAAAAATTTAGGTGTCGATTTTATCCTGGCGAGCGATAGCGAGCCTGTAATTTAAGAGTAACCGGCCTTCGGCCGGGACATTTTTCTACCGAAAAATGTACAAATTTATCTTGAAAGGGGGTCAAGGGGTGAAATGTTTAGATTGCTGGAAGAGTAGGAAACAGACTAAAAACCTCCCCTTAAATATCGAAAAATTGGCTGCTAAGGGATTCAATTTACCGTCAGATGAAACGAAACAGAGTACAAGAATTCGTGGACCTGGTATGTTTTCTGTATGCAATTGACCACTTGCGAGTTTCAGGCTATAGGGAAGTTGGAACCGTGAACATCAATTTTGAATATAAATGCAATAATAATGTAGGTTTCTGATGGGTAAATGGTATGTTGAATTGGGTTTGATGTATTTATAAACGTACTACGACCGTATTTGGGTTTGATGTATTTATAAACGTACTACGACCGTATTTATAAACGTACTACGACCGTATTTATAAACGTACTACGACCGTATTTATAAACGTACTACGACCGTATTTATAAACGTACTACGACCGTATTTATAAACGTACTACGACCGTATTTTAGCTGTAAATTCTGTTAAATATCGATGTCTACAGCTCCAACTTCCTTATAGAACGAAACTCGCAAATCGCCAATTATAACTTTCCGGAGTGATTATTTGATAGAACTTGCTATTCAATAAATAACATATGTACATTTGAAGTTGAAGTATTGAAAATTATATTAATATATTCGTTTCCAGATATATATACTTTCACTATAAAAAAAATAAGTGAAGTCCACGAGTATTTATGAGTGGGCTAGAGACTATAGTACCCGAGTGTACATCATCTGTTATGGGGGGTTAACTTGCTTTTTTGTTCATTCATGGTTGTATCCATTCGGTCCCATTCAGCCTATTGTTTTAAGACATTTATCCCCATCCAGGTGTCGATATTTTCCTGGCGAGCGATAGAGAGCCTGCATTTACGGAGAAATCCAGCTTCGCCGGAGATATTTTTCTATCGACAAATTTACAAAGTTAGCCAGCTGTCTTAACACATTATCCAAAATATGGTGGCTCGCTATCGCTCGCCAGGTATAAATCAACACCTGGATGAGGATAAACGTTTTAAAACAGTAGGCTGAATGGGGCTGAATGGATAACACCCAAAGAGAGAGGGAGAGGGAGAAAAAAACGAGGTGGGCCTCCTTAATACAGTACACAGTGATGACATAATGGCAGCGGAGACATGACATATTTGACCAACTGTACATCGTCTCTGAATAAGGGGAAAAATACTTAGGAGTGAAGAGACCAGAAACTCCACTGTTCACGCGAGCATCACATCAACGAGCTTGTTGGTATTATATAGACACACACAATCAACACTTCCCGGCAACTTTTGTCAGCAATTTTGGTTTGGCAACTTCTAAAATAATAATAATAATAATATATATATATATATATATATATATATATATATATATATATATATGGGGCTCTTCCGGCCGTCACGTTTCCGATCCTGCCGTTCGCACGTTCTTCGGGTCCGTAGACTACTTGTTTACCCAGCTTCTTGTCCAATGTTTAGAGTTTTTGGTTATAAGTCACGTTCGGGAGCCGTGTTCTATTTGCTTAAGGGTAGGCAGACGGGTAAACAAACACACACAAACAAACAGACACATAAACTCACTCACCCATCCACCCACACACACACACACACACACACACACACACACACACACACACACACGGGTCGCTGTGGTCCAGTGGTTTAAAGCGCTGTGTCTTACGCTGACCTCAAGGGGCCGGGGTGAGGGTTCGAATCCATCAGAATCCTAAAGGATTTTTCGGCCATAGCGACGGAGAGAATTGTATCGTGGTTCCTCCCTAATTAAGTTGCTATCAGCCTGTGTTAGCCTACACATCTTCTCACCAATATAAAGTACTCGGTGGGAAGCCAGGCAATTTCAGAATAAATATAGCACAAATAGAAAGATGCCAGGCCATAATCAGGACATATCAGAAAAACAGTAACAAGAACAGAAAGAATCCTTAACCCCTTCTGTACCGGTGATGTACTTTTCATTATATTCTGGCAACTATTAGACGGTTTTGTTCAGCTTAGGAAGGACGTCTACTCAATAAAAAGGCTACAGACTGTCTCAATTATCTTTTTAGCTACCATATATCCTTCCTAAGCTTCATAAAATCGTCTAAATATAGCTGAAATAAAATATAAAGACGTCGCCGGTACAGAAGGAGTTAATGATAATCAGGAAATATCAGAAGAAGAATACGAGAAACAGAAACCATCCTCAACGAAAATCAAGTCATAAAAAAATACATAAATTAATATAATAAAATACATGAATAAAACAAAACACAATATTAAAACATAAAAATCATCCATAGTAAAATAGTAGTCAGACAAATAGGAATAATAATAATAATAATAATAACGATAATAATAATAATAATAATGATAATAATAATAATAATAATGATAATAATAATAATGATAATAATAATAATAATAATAATAATAATAATAATCAGGAAATATCAGAATAATAAACCCATAAACAAAAAATAACCTCAACGAAAATCAGGAAATATCAGGAGAATAATACCACAAACAGAAAACAAACATTTCAGCGAAAATCAAGGAAAATCATAAAATTTTACCTCAGTTTTAATAGCAGTTAATAATAAGAGTCGGACAAAAGCGACAGACAGGCCCACTGACAGATGAGGAAGGCAGGGACGAGGATGCCCTCACTAAAAGCTCTCCCTCTGATACAACACCAACACCAAATAAATTAACAGGCGGGTTAAATTCGTCATAGAATATGTTTGAGAAAACTATTCTTATTATTTAATTTGCCTTGTTTCTCAGAATGTTCGCCTTATTTGTTTCCCACGAGAAGTTAATCCACTTTTTCCCCAAACTAGACATTTCAGATTAAGTAATAGAAACGTTTTGGAGATTTTTTTTTTTTTTTATTTGCTATGTTTCTCAGAAATTTCAGCTTATTATTATTTTTCTGTGAGAAGTTAGTCCTCTTTTTCCCCAAACTAGAAATTTCAGATTAGGCATTAACAGGCATACCAATTAGTTGAATGGAAGTTATCCCTTTCGAGCTCCAATACGCATTTCTTATTTTGTTTTCTGGCTAACATTAGACGTTTTTATGCAGATTAGGAAAGGTGTGTGGAGGGTTGATTGAGATAGCCTTTACCCATTTAATACCCACAAATTCTTCCTAAGCTGCATAAAATCGTCTAATGATAGCCAAAATAATCTACTAAAACACGTCAGAGCTTCAAGGGGTTAAGTTACTATTACGTTGACTGCCCGACTGAATAAATGACTGATTGACAGAAATATGTGGTTGCCCTGAAACTAACATACAATTTATAGCTCTGCTCCCTTTGCACTAAAAAAAGGGTGCCAGTTGTCATCGAAACTGACTGGGATAAATACTTTAATCTGACGTGTCGAGTTTGCTAGTTTCTAACATTAATGTATTCTCAATCTTTCATAAACAAATTTGAAAAAAAAATAAAAATAAAAACAATATAACTAAGGCTATGTCAATATAACTAAGGCTATGTATGCATCATCACTTTTAATCGAAAAACATCTACTACTACTTCTACTACTACTACTACTACTACTACTACTACTTTAATAGTAACACACTCACACTGTTATCTATTGTATATACTGTATTGAATCTTTACTACTAATCCACTATGTAATGTTATGTTATATAATGTAGCCTATATTATGAAATAAAGGAATTTAATTGAATTGAATTGAACTACTACTGCTATTACTACTACTACAGCTACTACTACTACTACTGCCACTACCACTACTATAAATATTAATCAATAAAACAGTTAGTACAAATTGAACACCAAATAAATCTATATGAACGAACTAAAGCGCCATATAAGTAATTCTGGAAAGATACATCCGGCGTTAAAACAACACGAAACAAAACAACAACATAAAAATTGAAGAAAAGTAACACGTATTTCAAAACAACTGCGCCCTTTACCTTGCGAAAACCCACTCAATATTTATGTTTGGGCCGTGAAAAGAATAATGCAGAGGAGAGTGAGTTATTGGGAGGAAAATAAAATCGGCTTTGTAAACAAGGCTATATCAGTAAGAGAGAGAGAGAGAGAGAGAGAGAGAGAGAGAGAGAGAGAGAGAGAAAATAATAAAACAAGGAAGATAGACATACATTAAAATATATATATATATATATATATATATATATATATATATATATATATATATATATATATATATATATATATATATATATATATATATATATATGGTAGATATAGATAGATAGATACATAGGTAGATTGGTATAGTCTATTCATTATAATTAGGCCAGAAATCTTGACCACTAACCTCTGTAACTCAATAAAAGGCTAGAGCAAATGGTCTGCAAGTGTCCACACCTATACCCTGGCTGACCCTTCATAAATGGTAGAAATATTAGCTTGATTACTTTAGTCGTTAAGGGGGGATGGTTCACTTTTCAGTCGTTAAGGGGGGATGGTTCACTTTTCAGTCGTAAAGGGGGGATGGTTCACTTTTTAGTCGTTAAGGGGGGATGGTTCACTTTTCAGTCGTTAAGGGGGGATGGTTCACTTTTCAGTCGTTAAGGGGGGATGGTTCACTTTTTAGTCGTTAAGGGGGGATGGTTCACTTTTTAGTCTTAAGGGGGGATGGTTCACTTTTTCAGTCGTTAAGGGGGGAGGTTCACTTTTCAGTCGTTAAGGGGGGATGGTTCACTTTTTAGTCGTTAAGGGGGGGTTCATTTTCAGTCTTAAGGGGGGATGGTTCACTTTTTAGTCGTTAAGGGGGATGGTTCACTTTTTAGTCTTAAGGGGGGATGGTTCACTTTTCAGTCGTTAAGGGGGGATGGTTCACTTTTCAGTCGTTAAGGGGGGATGGTTCACTTTTTAGTCGTTAAGGGGGGATGGTTCACTTTTCAGTCGTTAAGGGGGGATGGTTCACTTTTTAGTCGTTAAGGGGGATGGTTCACTTTTTAGTCTTAAGGGGGGATGGTCACTTTTCAGTCGTTAAGGGGGGCTGGTTCACTTTTCAGTCGTTAAGGGGATGGTTCACTTTTTAGTCGTTAAGGGGGGATGGTTCACTTTTTAGTCGTTAAGGGGGGATGGTTCACTTTTTAGTCGTTAAGGGGGGATGGTTCACTTTCAGTCGTTAAGGGGGGATGGTTCACTTTTTAGTCGTTAAGGGGGGATGGTTCACTTTTCAGTCGTTAAGGGGGATGGTTCACTTTTTATCGTTAAGGGGGGATGGTGGGTTCACTTTTTAGTCGTTAAGGGGGGATGGTTCACTTTTTAGTCGTTAAGGGGGGATGGTTCACTTTTTAGTCGTTAAGGGGGGATGGTTCACTTTTTAGTCGTTAAGGGGGATGGTTCACTTTTTAGTCGTTAAGGGGGGATGGTTCACTTTTTAGTCGTTAAGGGGGGATGGTTCACTTTTTAGTCGTTAAGGGGGGATGGTTCACTTTTTTGGGCGTTTTTTGCATGTATTCATTATTTTTCTAGTTGCCTCCCTCCTAGACCTAGACCTGCCTAGACCTCCATCAAATTTAAAAAAAAAATCCATTAGTTCCCTCCTTTAGATTTATTTGTAAATTTTTCGGTAGAAAAATTTGCCGGCCGAAGGCCGGTTCTTGAAACATTACAGGCTCACCATTGTTCGCCAGGGGAAAAATTGACACCTAATAGCACGAAAGGTCTTGATATTGACGAAGAAATGAGGAGAAAGGTCTTAAAATCGACAAACTAATGGGGCAAACATCTTAACATCTGAAAACTAATGGGGCTAAACATGAGGGAGAAAGTGGTGCAGAAAAGCGGCCCATCCCCCCTTAATGAGTTATACTGTAGAGGTTAATTAGGGGTCAAGGTGTTTTCCCTACCTATAATTTAATGTCAGTCAGTCGGAATAGTATTTCGCAAAAAGATACACCGTGATTACTTTTTAGATATAGGCAGATAAATAGATAAAGATAATGAGAAAAAGAAAACTCACAGAATACCTCACGATGAAAAATATATTGAAAACAAAAATCTAGCCTGTGTGTGAAAATAAATATGGGTTTCATTCATAAATTTTGCCAAGGCTATATTCGGGCCTATGATCGGCGCACGGGGCGGGGGGAGGTTTATGAGCGCTCGTGAGGGATGGGTGGGGTGGGGGAGGAAGAAGAAAGGTGGGAGGGAGGGAGGGAGGATGGAAGGACGGGAGGGAGGGAGGAAGGAAGGAAGGAAAGACAGAAGGGAGGAAGGAAATGAAGGAGGAAGTAAGGGAGGGAGGATAGGATGGTAAGGAGGAAGGAAGGAAGGAAGGAAATGAAATGAAGGAGGAAGTAAGGGAGAGAGGAAGGAAGGAAGGAAGGAAGGAAAGTAGGAAGGACGGGAGAGAGAAAGGAAGGAAGGTATAGGAAGTAAGGGAGGGAGGATAGGATGGTAGGGAGGAAGGAAGGAAGGTAGGAAGGACGGGAGGAAGGGAGAGAGAAAGTAAGGAAGGAAGGGAGGGAGGAAGATGGTATGAAGGAAGGAAGTAAAGGAGGGAGCACCGTAGGACTGATGACAGCAAAATATATACATTACAATTATTACATTCCATGAATTATATTATAACTAGGATACATAGATGTGGTGTGCCTTGTTTTATTTTAGAATCCACACACACACACACACACACACACAGCCCGTAGCCTAGTAGGTAGAGCTCTCGTCTCACACACGAGGGGTCGGGGGTTCAATTCCCGGCCGGGCGGAGACAAATTGGGCTTGTCTCCTTTCATGTGTTAGCCTCAGTTCACCTAGCTGTAAATAGGTACCTGGAATAAGTGGACGACGTTGTGACGTCCCATCTGGGGTTGGCAAAAATGGTACAAGGCGAGATGGGTATCATATGGTTCACCTAAGCTGATGGCTACCTAAGCCTTCGGGCGAGACGGTACCGTCTATAGTGAGAATGGTACCATACAGATCCACCCTAAGCCTTCGTTTCCGATGTCGCCAATTGGCTAAAAATACAGACTACACACACATCCACAGCCATTCCAACAGTACATAAAACACTTACATGCATTTCACGCAATACATTCCCAGTTAAGGAGGCGCGATAATAATGAGCTTAGCTCGCATTGCGTGGATTCCCCTTGACGAACAAGTAACTGAGTAACACACACTAACACACTAGCTCTCTCTCTCTCTCTCTCTCTCTCTCTCTCTCTCTCTCTCTCTCAGCATTCCGTGACTACCTAGCCTCACCCCCTGACTCTTGCCCCCCCACCCCGTCTCTCTAACACACGACTCTACTTAAAAATTGAAAATATATATCAGGAATGAGAAAAATAGCGAATAATGAAAAATAAAATCGCAGAGGTATTACTTAAGACGTGTGTGTGTGTATGTGTGTGTGTGTGTGTGTGTGTGTGGATATAACAACTCTGCTTTCATGAGATATATTGGGTTGTTCTTGTTTGTATTGTTTATTTACTTTTTTTAATTAATATAAACGTAAATGAAGACAAAAACGAATGTAAATACCACGTGTGTTATGTGTATGTGTGTTCCCTGTGTAAGTGCGTGCGTATGTGTGAATTTGTGAGTGTGTGTGTGTTAATGAATATGTATATGTGTCTGTGTGCGTCTTGTTACTGATTATCTGTCTTATGTGTGTGCCTGTGTATGTGCGTGTCTGTGTATGTGCGTGTCTCCCAAGCATAAGACAGCCCGACCAAGCCTGATGATAAACGTCTGGACTTAACCCGACTATCTAAATTATTCCGGCACCTGATAGACACGTCAATCTATTTATGTCGTGTACCTGTCGGGGCTCGATCTCGGGACCCCCATAAATCTTGCTAATAATGGCAGAGATTGATACAACGCTTTTACGTCTATCAGGTGGAGGAGTTGAGTGAGTGAGTGAGTGGGTGTGTGGGTGGAATTGTTGGTGGATGAGTGGATGGATGAGTGAGCATATATATATATATATATATATATATCTATATATATTATATATATATATATATATATATATATATATATATAGTATATATATATATATATATACAGTATATATATATATTTTTTTTTTTTTTTTTTTTTTACATTGATTGTTACCACTTGCTAGAAAACTTGATTCTGTCTTTCGATGTTGTGTCTTTCCACCTCTCTCTCTCTCTCTCTCTCTCTCTCTCTCTCTCTCTCTCTCTCTCTCTCTCTCTCTCTCCCACACACAGGCTATCAATTCCCCCCCCCCCCCCACCCCTTCCCCCCTCCATTAGGACACCACCCTCACCAAAAGACCCTCCTCTGTCACAAACGCCCAAAATGTAATTATAACCACATCGATTACAATATTTGCCCCTCCTCTCCTGATTGCCCGGACTTACATGGGCTAAGAGCATCTGTTTTTTTTCGAGTCCTCCTCCTCCCTCATGTTTAGCCCTATTAGTTATGAGTTTCAAGACATTCGCCCCATTAGCTTGGCGATTTTCAGACCTTTTGCCCCATTTTTTGCCACTATTAAGACCTTTCGTGCCATTTAGGGGTCGATTTTTTTCCTGGCGAGCGATAGCGAGTCTGTATTTGAAGAGGAATCGGCCGTTGGCCGGGACATTTTTCTACCGAAAAATTTAAAAATTTATATCGAAGGGGAGTCTTGTGGGTGTTTTTTTAAGTTTGATGGAGGTTTAGAGAACCCTCCTTAAACCCCCTCCTTAAACCGTTGAGCCGAACCAGTAAATTATGCCCCACAATACCGTCTGAGCTTCGTTAAGGGGAATGGGCCGGTTTTCTGGACCGCTTTCTCCCTCATGTTTAGCCCCATTAGTTTTCAGATGTTAAGATGTTTGCCCCATTAGTAAGTCGATTTTAAGACCTTTCGCCCCATTTCTTTGTCAAGATTGTAACCTTTCGGGCTATTTAGGTGTCAAGTTTTTGTGTGTGTGTGTGTGTGTGTGTTCATGTGGGACAGTGTTTGTGTTGTTGATCTGAAGGAGGTGTTTGGGTACGTGTGTGTGGGAGGGAGGGGTGTGTGTGTGTGTGTGTGTTTGTGTGTGTGTCTGTTCATGTGGGACAGTGTTTGTGTTGTTGATCTGAAGGAGGTGTTTGGGTATGTGTGTGTGGGAGGGAGGTGTGTGTGTGTGTGTGTGTGTGTGTGTGTGTGTGTGTGTGTATGGGAGGGAGGGGTGTGTGTGTGTGTGTGTGTGTGTATCTGTCTGTCTGTGCGTGTATAGTTATGTGTTCGTGTCCGTCCGTGCTTTTGCTCTTGTTTTAAGCAAGACCAATAATACTATTGGTCTTGGTTTTGGGGGAAGATTGTGTGTGTGTGTGTGTGTGTGTGTGTGTGTGTGTGTGTGTGTGTGTTCTTTGGGGAGGGTTGAGTGTGTGTTTGTCTGTGTGTGTGTGTGTGTGTGTGTGTTCTTTGGGGAGGGTTGAGTGTGTGTGTGTGTGTGTGTGTGTTTGATGACAGTTTGGTGTTCGAATGCGGCCGTGATTTTGCTCTTGTTCTTGAGAGGTGATTGTGGTTTTGTATGAGGAATGGAAGAATTTGTGTGTGTGTGTGCGTGTGTGGGCGGATATATGTGTGTGTGTGGGTGGGTGTGTTTGTGTACGTAATCAATGCAGGGCGAAATTTTTGGGGGTGGGGTGGGGGGGGTGGGGGAGTGTCAAGTATAAGTGTTGACATAAATTCAAGGGGGTAGTGCTTGGTTTTTGGTTTATATATTTATATAATAATTTATTTTTGAGTTTCCTCGCTAGACCTCCATCAAGCTTAGAAAAACACCCCTCAGACCCCTTTTTAAGATAAATTTGTACATTTTTCAGTAGAAAAAAAATCCCGGCCAAAGGCCGGTTCCTTCTAAAATTAGAGGCTCGCTTTCGCTCACCAGGAAAAGAATCGACTCCTAAAGGGCACGAAAGGTCTTAATATTGATGACAAACTGAGGCGAAAGGTCTCCAAATCGCCAAAGTAACGAATCTAACTTCTTAAAACCTCAAAACTAATAGGCTAAACATGAGGGAGAAGGGGGTCCATAAAAAGCGAGTACTACCCCCTTAAGAGCGTATACTCAAATGGAACGTTCTGTCAAAAGAGATATGAAGCCTCTCTCTCCCTTCCGGATGTTGAGGTGGGTCTGCTAATAGGAAGAATGAGTATATTATTATCATGTGAGGCTCCAGGTATGCATTATATAAACACACACACGCGCACACACACACACACTCAGTCTCACTCACACACTCAGTCTCACTCACACACTCAGTCTCACTCACACTCACTCACACACACTCAATCTCACTCACTCACACACACTCAATCTCACTCACACTCACTCACACACTCAATCTCTCTCTCTCTCTCTCTCTCTCTCTCTCTCTCTCTCTCTCTCTCTCTCTCTCTCTCTAGTTGCATTTTACCACACAATCTTACGTAATACCTCTCCCTATTCATTTCCCATTTCCATCCCTCTTTAAAGTCAATCCCGAACCCATTCCCACAGCACCACCAAATATATTACCGAAATTGTAAATCACTCCCTTTAACTTTCCCTCTTAACCCTGTCAAGATCCAATACTAATTTTTGTTCTGTTTTCTGGTAATTAGTAGACGATTTTATTCAGATTACGAAGGGTATATGGATGTCAGAGGGTTGATTGAGATAGTCTTTACTCCTTGAATACCCACAGATACTTTATAAGCTGCATAACATCGTCTAATGGTAGCCAAAATAAACTGATAAAACGCGTTAGAGCTTCAAGGGGTTAACCCATACAATGCCAGGGACGTCCTTTGCATCAGATTATGGCTACTATTAGACGATAGTATTCAGTTTAATAAGGGCCTCCATCAATTAACAGGCTTTGAACTCTCCCACTTAACCCTTTTGACTGCCACAGATCCTTCTTAAACTGCACAAAATCCTCTAAATATAGCTAAATATAAATTCAAAACACGTCGCCGGTACAGAAGGGGTTAACCCATTCTGTACCGGTGACGTCTTTTGTATTTTATTCTAGCTATATTTAGACGATTTTATGCAGCTTAGGAAGGATATGTGGTGGTAAAAAGGGTTAATTAATATAGTTTGAAACCTGTTAATTGTAGGAGGCCCTTCTAAAGCTGAATAAAATCGTCTAAACGAAGCTAGAAAACAATTTGAAAGACGTCGCCGGTACAGAAGGGGTTAATGAAATGAAAGCCAACGAGCCAAAAAGATGAACGATACGATAGGAGAAGAAAGACACGGACAGCGAGCGAAACGTAACGAAGCCAACGAAACTAATCGAAGCGAAACCAAAGAAGATGAAACGAAACTAAAGGCACACGAGCGCTTTTTCACTCAACATTTATCCTCAACACTAATCTGGCAGCTTATGAGGTCAACAATTAGAATATTTTGGTCACCTAAATTCATCTACCAACAGTCTAGATTCCAATACTAGTGCACAATATTCCAGAAATGTTGCCAGAAAAGTGTTGATCATCGAATGTTGACTATAAATGCTCTCGTGTGATACCGGCTTAACGCTTGCATTCCTACGCAAAATCTTTCCCTTCGCAGCGACATTAATGGACGAACTAACTTGAAAAATTACCTTAGCCTTAGAAATACGAGTATTATTCCTTGCACTCTCTGTAAACAACGCTCATTCCCACAGTATTCGTTCGGTATCAGGCGATGCGAAGGGAAACCCATTTTTAAGGGGGGTCACCGTTTTTTGTTTTAATCTTTCTCTCCTTTTCTCTCTTTCCCTGGCTTGTATCCATTCGGCCCCATTCAGCCAACTGTTTTTAGACGTTTATCCCCACCCAGGTGTCGATTTCTTCCTGGCGAGCGATAGCGAGCCAGCAATGTATGGAGAAATCCGGCTTCGCCGGAGACATTTTTCTATCGAAAAATTTACAAATTTAGCTTGCTGTCAAAACAAAAATATATATATATGCTGGGTCGCTACCGCTTGCCAGGAAAACATTGACACCTGGATGGGTGTAAACGTCTTAAAACAGTAGGCTGAATGGGGCCGAATGGATACAAACCAAAGAGAGAGGGAGAGAAAGAAAGAAAAAGCGAGTGGTCTCCCTTAAGAATATAACCTTAACCCCATCACAACCATTACATAACTTCACCATATTCTGGTAACCACTAGACGATATTCTTAAGTTTACAATCTACCTATGCGATTCAAACAGGTAAATACAATCTCAACAAGCCCTCTAGGTAACATAGGTCCTTCTGAAACTGCATACACTCATCTACTTATAACCAGAATCCAAGGTCAAACGTCGTCATGGTGCTGAAGGGGTTGTGGGGAGATTTCCACTTGAGGGATTTTTTTCTGAACCCCTTTCTCTCTCATGTTTAGCCCCATTGCTTTTGAGATTTAAAGACGTTCGCCCCATTAGTTTGGCGATTTTAAGAACTTTCGACACATTTCTGTCAATTTTAAGACCTTTCGTGCCATTTAGGTGTCAATTATTTCCTGGCGAGCGATAGTGAGCCTGTAATTTAAGAAAAACCGGCCTACGGCCGGGAAATTTTTCTACCGAAAAATTTACAAATTTATCCTGAAAAGGGGTGTAATATTTAGTTTGATGGAGGTTTAGGGAACAAACTAAAAACCTCCCCTTAACCCCTTCGGTACCGGCAACTTCTCTTTAATTTTAGTGTTGCTACCATTAGAAGATTTTATTCAGTTAAACAAGGGCCTCACTCAACCCTTTTTGCTACCATAGATCCTTCTTTTAAACTGCAACACAATCGTCTAAATATAGCTAGGACAACATTACAAACACGTCACCGGTACAGAAGGGGTTAAGCGTCCCCACCACTATAATCTGGATCACGTCTGGCCTCCCAATACGGCGCTTTACTACTCATAAAACTCCTCTGGGTTCCCGTTCTATGGCCGGGCGGCATGATTATGTGTGTGTGCTATATTCTGTTCAGCAGAGTAAGGCGTTTGTATGCGTAGATTTACATTTCTGTGTGTGTGTGTATGTGTGCAATATATATATATATATATATATATATATATATATATATATATATATATATATATATATACTGTATATATATATATATATATTTTCTATCTTAAAGTAGCCTCACTAGAACTCCATCAAGCTTTACCCACCCCCCCCCCCCCCCCCCCCCTCAAGATAAAGTTTAAATTTCTCGATAGAAAAATGTCCCGGCCGGTTTCTTTTAAAATTAAGAAAAAAACAAAAATTAATATATAAATAAGTACACCCACTAAACAACCACTGTTCCCCTATAATATATAAATTTCGTGTTATGTAGAAATATTCCTTTTCTCATGAATAGATATTTCTCGTTTGGCTCCGTGTGAGACAGGCTGCTGGATTGTCTTGGACTTAAGCTGGTATCACACGAGAGCTTTTATAGTCAACATTTTTTCTGGCAACCTTTTTGGAATATTTTGCACTGGTATCTGAGACTAGACTGATGATAGATGAATTTAGGTGACACAAATATTATACATGTTGACCTCCTAAGCTGCCAGACCAGTGTTAATTAAGGATAAATGTTGGGGGAAAAAGTGCTCGTGTGATACCGGCTTAACAGAGGACTTTCATCTTGAGCTGAAACATCTTACAGTTCAAACAGAGGGATTCGAAGACGTATATTTTATTTGTATTCGTTGCTCTGCCATAATTCCACTGTTTAATTTGTCTCTTTAAGGGGGGTCACCGGTTTTTTTTTATCTTTCTCTCCTTTTCTCTCTTTCCCTGGCTTGTATCCATTCGGCCCCATTCAGCCAACTGTTTTAAAACGTTTATCCCCATCCAGGTGTCGATTTCTTCCTGGCGAGCGATAGCGAGCCAGCATTGTATGGAGAAATCCGGCTTCGCCGGAGAAATTTTTCTATCGAAAAATGTACAAATTTAGCTTGCTGTCAATACAAAAATATATATATGCTGTCTCGCTATCGCTCGCCAAGAAAATATTGACACCTGGATGGGGGTAAACGTCTTAAAACAGTAGGCTCAATGAGGCCGAATTGATACAAGCCAAAGAGAGAAGGAGAGAAAGAGAAACAAAGCGAGGTGGGCCCCCTTGAGTACAGTTACTTCGGGTATATAAATTGATCTGCGATGCATTTTATTCATATGTTGGTCCAGGTTGTTGTTTAATTTTAGGTATAATTTGAAAGTTGATCTGTGTACGAGTAAAACCGTATATGGTTGTGATTTGAGTGTATGTGTGTATATAAGATACGTAGATAGATAGATAGATAGATAGATAGATAGATAGAGAGTGCGAGAGAGTGGGAGGTAGCAACGAGACAGTTTGGAAGGGATAGTTGATAATATATAATGAGAGAGAGAGAGAGAGAGAGAGAGAGAGAGAGAGAGAGAGAGAGAGAGAGAGAGAGAGAGAGAGAGAGAGAGCCCCCCCCCCTAAGGACCACCCAACCCTACCAGCGCCTTTGATAGTATAATGATACGATGTTTGATCCATCACCACTCCTTCCATCCCTCCCATCCCTTCCACCCTTCCATCCTTCCATCCCTTCCACTTCATCCCTTCCAACAACCCTCCCATACTTCCCCCTTCCATCCCTTCCACCCTTTCCACCCTTCCATCCCTTTCACCCTTCCATCCCTTCCACTCTTTCCACCCCTTCCACCTTTCCATCCCTTCCATCCTTTCCACCCTTACATCCCTTCCACCCTGCCACTTCTACCACCCTTTCTTCCTATCTATCTATCTATCTATTTATCTACCCATCTATCTATCTATTTGTCACCCACCATCACCCCCTCCATCTTTCCACTCCTTCCACCCTTCCTTCCTTCCTGTCTATCTATCTATCTATCTAGCTATCTATTTGTCTACCCATCATCACCCCCTCCATCTTTCCACCCTTCCTTCCTTCCTGTCTATCTATCTATCTATCTATCTATCTATCTATCTATCTATCTATCTATCTATATTGTACAAATACCTCCTTCCAACTGCGACACTACCCTATGTCTTTTCCAGTTGTGCGTACATTGCAAGAAACACGCCCAAAACATTACAAGAAACCCGCCCAAAATATTACAAGAAACCCGCCCAAAACATTACAAGAAACACACCCAAAACGTTACAAGAAACCCGCCCAAAATATTACAAGAAACCCGCCCAAAGTATTACAAGAAACACGCCCAAAATACTACAAGAAACACGCCCAAAATACTACAAGAAACACACCCAAAATATTACAAGAAACCCGCCCAAAGTATTACAAGAAACACGCCCAAAATACTACAAGAAACACACCCAAAATATTACAAGAAACCCGCCCAAAGTATTACAAGAAACACACCCAAAACATTACAAGAAACACACCCAAAATATTACAAGAAACCCGCCCAAAGTATTACAAGAAACACGCCCAAAATACTACAAGAAACCCGCCAAATATATATAATACAACTCTAGGGGGATTACACACATACTTTGGCGATTTTGGGGGCCTTGAAGACAGCCCTGTATATTATTGCCTCCCTCGTTAAGGGAGCCCACCTCGCTTGCTTTCTCTTTCTCTCCCTCTCTCTTTGGCTTGTATCCATTCAGCCCCATTCAGCCTACTGTTTTAAGACGTTTACCCCCATCCAGCTGTCAATATTTTCCTGGCGAGCGGGAGCGAGCCAGCATATATATATTATTGTTTTGACAACAAGCTAAATTTTTGCATTTTTCCATAGAAAAATGTCTCCGGCGAAGCCAGATTTCTCCATACAATGCTGGCTTGCTTTCGCTCGCCATGAAGAAATCGACACCTGGATGGTGATAAACGTCTTAAAACAGTTGGCTGAATGGGACCGAATGGATACAAGCCAGGGAAAAAGAGAAAAGGAGAGAAAGATAACAAAAAAACCGGTGACTCCCTTTAAAATCAAATCAGAGAAGCAGCGCCGAAACAAAGGCACGCTCATCGTTCTTCAAAGGCTTCAACTTGTAGTGCTGGGAGTTATTAGAGAGAGAGAGAGAGAGAGAGAGAGAGAGAGAGAGAGAGAGAGAGAGAGAGAGAGGTGTGGGGGGAGAGGGAGGAAAGGAGAGGAAAGTGCAAGAGCGAAATATAGCAAGAGAGAGACAGACAGACAGAGAGAGAGAGAGAGAGAGAGAGAGAGAGAGAGAGAGAGAGAGAGAGAGAGAGAGAAAACAAGCTTTCAGTGAGGGAAAATCACCTTCATAAAAATATGTGTTCAACTCTAAGGAATTATTTCAATTTCATGTGGAATTTAAAATTGGCTTGGAGTGAAAATTGGATGATAATGTCCTCAGCAAACTTACTACTTCATCTTCCTAAGTGGGTGTTTTGTCTGGACATGTAGCAATTATGTGATCCCCTGAGAGAGAGAGAGAGAGAGAGAGAGAGAGAGAGAGAGACGTTCTCATGTCGCGAGGATATAGTTTTAACATGTAGCAAATCTGTGATCCCTGAGAGTGAGAGAGAGAGAGAGAGTGAGAGTGAGTGTGAGTGATGGAGAGAGAGAGAGAGGTGTTCCCATGCTCGCGAGGATGACCAATCAGGTGTGAGGTCATCAGCAGTCACGTGACCTCAAATCGGGCTGGGGTCAAACTGCTGGGTCGAGTGTGTCTCTCTTAAATATTATCAGAGACCAACGCTATGTGTGTGGGGGGGCTGAGAGAGAGAGAGAGAGAGACTGAGAATAAGTGTGTGTGTGTGTGTGTGTGTGTGTGTGTGTGTGTGTTTGGCTTTTGTGTGTGTGTGTGTGTGTGTATTTGTGTCTTTTGTGTGTGTGTGTGCGAGAGAGAGAAAGAGTGTGTGTATGTGGCCTACACATATAATGTGTGTGTGTGTGTGTGTGTGTGTGTGTAGAGGGTGCTGGACAGGTTCCTAAAGAGTGTCCCTGACCAGCCTAAAATGCCTCACTACAGCATCAGGGCTTTGAGTATCAATATTCCTGATCAGCTTGTCCTGATGAGGACAGATCGGTCATTTTATTACCGATCTGTCTACCATGGACAGTCCATCCAAGATCTATATATGTATATGTTGAGTCCATCAACTGGTCCCCTTGCCCCTGTGTCTTCCACTGGGGACGGGTATGAGGCTATGAGCGGTGGATGACTACTACTACTACTACTACTACTACTACTACTACTACTACTACTACTACTGGCGGTGGTGCATTAGCATAACCGAGGGACTGTATGTCCTTAAGGGGAGGATTTTAGTTTGGTTCCTAGATATCCTTCAAGCTTAAGATTACACCCCCTTGAGCCCCTTTCAAGATAAATTTGTACATATTTCGGTAGAAAAATGTACCGGCTGAAAGCCGGTTCCTCTTAAATTACAGGCTCGCTATCGCTCACCAGGATAAAATCGACACCTAAATGGCACAAAAGGTCTTAAAATTGACAGCAATGGGTTGAAAGCTCTTAAAATCGTCAAAATAATGGGGCAAACGTCTTAAAATTAGAAAAACAATATGGCTAAGCATGAGGGAGAAAGGAGTCAAGAAAAAAGTCCCTCAAATGGTTATCTCCCCTTAACTCATCACCAGGTGAACCAGGACCAGGTGTGTGTGTGTGTGTGTGTGTGTGTGTGTCTGTGTGTACACGGAAGAAAACAGACAGTATATTTACGGCAAATATAGTTCACACATGAAATATAGTTCACACATGAAATGCAAAGTTATTAATGTCCAAATTGTAAGCACAAGCAGTAAAAGCAGAAGCTTAGCAGTTTAACCCTCCGTCTACTCTGTGTAAAGATACCAAATTGCATATATGTCTTAAAGCCCGACTGTCTTCATAATAAAAACTTGCTTCAGTGCAGTTAACTAATCACGAATTGATGCACAGCGATGTTCTCTCTCTCGCTCTCTCTCTCTCTCTCTCTCTCTCTCTCTCTCTCTCTCTCTCTTTTTTGTCTTTGTTTTCTTTTTTTGTTTGCGGGTGGAAAGATTGCGTGTTGAACTATAAACGTCCTAA
Organism: Paralithodes platypus; assembly: GCA_032716605.1. NCBI lineage: Eukaryota > Metazoa > Arthropoda > Malacostraca > Decapoda > Lithodidae > Paralithodes > Paralithodes platypus. Next base: position 28,745 of record JAVRFV010000343.1, read on the forward strand.
AGTTGTTTATTGATGTATATAGCGCCTGCCAAATATGCTTTCCATACTTTGCATATATGTTTCTGATGTGCTTATTATTGTGTCTGTTTCAGGTGAGTTGAACAGTTCGAGGCCACAGAGAGCGAGTGATCTTTTGGAGCAAGGTAAGAGTGGAGAGAGAGAGAGAGAGAGAGAGAGAGAGAGAGAGAGAGAGTTACCGATACCTGTGTGTGTGTGTGTGGGTTGGGAGGGGTTGACGAGAGAGAGAGAGAGAGTTACACAGAGTTACACAGATACTCAGACCACACAGACCTTGCGGTCCCAACTAGGTGGTCCGGCCTTAATACTACTAGACAGGGACAGTTTATAGTGGAATAATAGGACAGTAAAGTTGTAGGCTCTCTCCCCACCCCCCGCTCCCTCCGGCTAAAAAGCCGTACCGGAAAATAGGATGAAGTGTAACCTTATGGGTCAGGAAAGTGTTTATATAGTATAGGAAGAAATTAGTCTGAAAAGGAAATTACACATGCCTACTGATTAATTCATATTAATCCAATCTGCATTAGATGATCGTCCAGTCTTTTCTTAAACGTATCAATTGAATTACCGTCGACCACCTCCCTTGGTAAGCCATTCCACTCTTTAACCACATTGTATGTGAAGAAATGTTGTGTCACATCTAAGGATGCCTTTTTTCTAATTAATTTCATTCCATTACCTCGGGTTGCAGCATTATTATTAATCGTGAACAGTGCACTGATATCTACTCTGTCAAATCCTTTAAGTATCTTAAAACACTCGATAAGTTGGCCTCGCAACCTCCTTTTCTTTAGCGAGAACACATTTTATTTCTTTAATCTTTCATAATATGGCTTGTTTTTCAGAGAGATAATTAGTTTAGTTGCTCTACGCTGTACAGATTCGAGTTTATTAATGTCCTTCTTGAGATGCAGAGACCAGAACTGAACGCCATATTCAATATGGGTCTAACAATGCTGTTGAATAACGGCAAAATAATGTTTTCGTTTTTATAGGTAAAATTTCTTTTGATAAATCCAAGGCTTTGTTAGCTTTATTTGCCGCAGCCGCACATTGCTCTGAGGATTTTAGGTTTTCTGATATTATAACCCCGAGATCTTTAACCTGAGAGTTTGCTATTATTGGTTGGCCTTTCATTTGATAATCATACTTTTTGTTTTTTGAACCAACGTGCAAAATTTGACATTTGTCAATGGGTATTTGCCACTTTTCTGACCAATCCACTATTTTGCTTAAGTCGGACTGTAGGCTATTTCTGTCTTCCTCATTCATGACTATGTTCCCTATCTTTGTATCGTCAGAGAGAGAGAGAGAGAGAGTGAGAGTGAGTGAGGGGGGTAGGGGTATAGTGAGTGGTAGGGAGGATCAGGAAAGAGACACAAGTAAAGAAACAGAGGTGATAGGAGAAGCCCACCCTAGAACTACCAATGGATGATATGTATATTAGGGGAAGGAAAACCATAGTGCAAAGTGCATCACCAAGCAAGTGAAACAATAGCCGCGGAAAACAAAGTAGGTAATTACTTATAACATACACTCGGACGCCATAGTCTCTAGCGCACTCATAAATATTCCTGAATTTCACCTATTTCTAATTATGGAAGTATGTCTCTGGAAAGGAATTTGTGAATATAATTGTCTATAAATCAACTACAAAACTATAGACACTATTTATTGACCAGCAAATTATATACAAAAATCAATCCAGATAGTTATAATAGCATAAAACAAATATAGAGTGTCCAGGAATTAATATGAGTGGTCTAGAGAATATGGTATCCGAGTGTACAAGATAACATGGCGGAAAGCAGCTACCCTAACTACACAAACATCTAACTCCCTGATACAAGTGATAATCTCACACTGTAAACATTTAATGTATATATACATTGGTTCGTTTATTTATGTATATATTTATTATAATTTATTTTAGTTTCCTCCCAAGACCTCCATCGAGCTTTAAAAAATAGAATAAAAAAAACAAGAACCCTTCGAAGTGAATTTGTCCATTTTTCAATAGAAAAATTGCCCCGGCCAAGGGCCGGTTCCTCTTAAAGTACCGGCTCGCTATCGCTCGCCAGGAAAAAATAGACACCTAAATTGCACAAAAAGTTTCAAAATCGCCAAACTAATGGGGCAAAGGTCTTAAATCTCTATAATAGTGGAGGAAAACGATTAGGAAAACAGCGGCCCTGACTATATACATCTCCCCCTGACTATATACATCTCCCCCTGACTATATACATCTCCCCCTGACTATATACATCTCCCCCTGACTATATAGATCCCCCCTGACTATATACATCTCCCCCTGACTATATACATCTCCCCCTGACTATATACATCTCCCCCTGACTATATACATCTCCCCCTGACTATATACATCTCCCCCTGACTATATACATCTCCCCCTGACTATATACATCTCCCCCTGACTATATACATCTCCCCTGACTATATACATCTCCCCCTGACTATATACATCTCCCCCTGACTATATACATCTCCCCCTGACTATATACATCTCCCCCTGATACAAGTGACACATCTGACGCTATAAACATTTAATGGCTGCTTTTAGAGTTGGTCAAGTATAATGTGACACAATTTTCCTTAACCCCTTCTATACCGGCGACATCTTTTCTGTTTTATTCTACCTACATTTAGACGATTGTATGAAGCTTAAAAAGAATCGGTGGTAGTAAAAAGGGTTAAGGGAGCTAGTTCGAAGCCTGTTAATTGTTGGAGGTCCTTCTTAAACTGAATGAAATCGCCTAATAGCTGCCAGGACATAATGAAAAGTACGTCACCGGTACAGAAGGGGTTAAATTTCATTCGCCCTGAATAGTAATATAGTGTGATTTGCGCTCAATAAGGTGTACAGTTAGATACATATTTGGAATCTTCCTCGCGATATCTAACTTGTATAATATGATATGCCATTTGTTGGTGTGGTCTTGCTGCAGAGGTGTACTATAGTCCGTTCATTCTAGGTTGGCCAGAAATCCTAACCCCTAACCTCTCATAACTCAAAAAGGACTAGAGTAATCGAGCTAATATGTCTACCAAATAAGAAGACTTGGCTAGGGAATAGGTGTATTAATTGACAGCTCATTTGCTCTAGCCCTTTTTGTGTTATAGAGGTTATAGAGGTTACGATTTCTGCCCCACCTAGAATGAAGTACGACGAAAGTCTTAAATTGACAACGATAATCGCCAAACTAATGGACCGAACGTCATATAATCTCAAAACAAATAGGGCTTAACACGAGGGAGAAAGGGGTCCAGAAAAACGACCCATCTTTCTTTACCCTTTCAAGATCCAATATACATTTCTTTTCTGTTTTCTGGTAATTATTAGACGATTTTATTCAGAATAGGAAGGGTATATGAAAGTCAGAGGGATAATTGAGATAGTCTTTACCCTGATAATTCCCACAGATCCTTCTTAAACTGTATACAATCGTCTAATGACAGCCAGAATCAATTGTCAAAATGCGTCACAATCTTCAAAGGGTTAACTGGAAGATTATGCGGCTTTTTGTATTTATATATATATATATATATATATATATTGAGAATATATCACAAATACACGTGAGCCACTAAATGTTTCTAGTCTCTCAGTGGGGATCGAACCATCGACCATCAGGATGATAGCCGACGCTTTAATCAATTACACCACTGCCGTGGTGTAATTGATTAAAGCGTCGGCTATCATCCTGATGGTCGATGGTTCGATCCCCACTGAGAGACTAGAAACATATATATATATATATATATATATATATATATATATATATATATATATATATATATACCGGTATATACAGTATATATATATATATATATTTATTTATTTATTTATATACCGGTATATATAGTTATATTTTGTTTTCGTCTTCTTTTTTGCATTAAGGAATGGTAGAAAATGCATATTTTGTTTTCGTGTTTTTATATTTTCTCGTTATCCCCTCTTCTTTCCCAGGGGTGTACAGTTTCCTCCTGATGATGTTGGTGGATACTGACCGAGTGAATGAGCTTCCCATGTTCTTTCGTTGGTGGGAGGTTATTTCAGCCACAAGCGTTTTCCCCCGAAATCGAAATGTTTCTCTCCACGCTTTGAAATTGGGTTAGATTTAGGGGGGATGGTTCACTCGTTGTCGATTTTTTAATGTATTTATTATTTTTATAGTTTCCTCCCTCGACCTCCATCAAAAAAAAAAAAAAAAAAAAAACATCCATTAGATCCCCCTTCTAGAATAATTTGTACTACATTTTTCGGTAGAAAAATGTCCCGGCCGCAGGGCCGCTTCTCCCAAAAAATACAGGCTCACTTTCGTTCGCCAGGAAAAAAATCGACACCTAAATAGCACGAAAGATCTAAATATTGACAAAGAAATGAGGCGAAAGGTTTTAAAATCGACAAACTAATTGACCGAACGTCTTATAATCTCAAAACAAATGGGACTTAAAAGAAGGGAGAAAGGGGACCAGAAAAACGACCTATCTCCCCTTAAGGCAGACAAATTAGGTTGATATTAGGTTAAGTTAGGCTTGGTTAAAGGTTAAGTTTTGTTAGGTTAAATATAAGGTAGATTACGTTGGGTTCGATTATGAAAAAATCGTATTATGTTAGATTAACCTAGGTTAAGTTAAGTAGAACTTATGTTAGGTTAACCTAGGTTAAGTTAAGTAGAACTTATGTTAGGTTAACCTAGGTTAAGTAATTAGAACTTATGTTAGGTTAACCTAGGTTACGATAAGTAGAACTTATGTTAGGTTAACCTAGGTTAAGTTAAGTAGAACTTATGTTAGGTTAACCTAGGTTAAGTTAAGTAGAACTTATGTTAGGTTAACCTAGGTTAAGTTAAGTAGAACTTATGTTAGGTTAACCTAGGTTAAGTTAAGTAGAACTTATGTTAGGTTAACCTAGGTTAAGTTAAGTAGAACTTATGTTAGGTTACTCATGTATTAATTTAAGTTCGGTATAGGTTAGTGCATAAACTACAGTAGATGTGGACTTGACACGAAATTTGAACTTTGCAGTAAGGGACCCAAAATCGGAAAACGAGCCCCCAAGTTCGAACCTCGAAACCGCGAAAATGTGATATTTTCGAGATTTCGAGGTTCAAACTTGGGGGTTCGTTCTCCGATTTTGGGTTCCCTTACTGCAAAGTTCCATTTTCGTGTCCAGTCCAGATCTACTGTAGTCCATGGTTAGTGAATTATATTCCCTTGTCCTTTCGTTGACATTCGGTTAACTCATCTACAAGTTGTATGCACGATTTCGAGGGGTGTGCAGTCACTTAAAAAAAGGACAGCTTTATGTACAATTATGATACTATTTCGAACTGTTTGATAAATTACTTAAGGGGGGTCCAATTCGTGTTTTTTTTTTCTCCCTCCCTCTCTCTCTGGGTTGTATTCATTCGGCCCCATTCAGCCTACTGTTTTAAGACGATTATCCTCATCCAGGTGTCGATTTTTTCCTGGCGAGCGGTAACGAGCCAGCATATTTTTTGTAATGTTTTTGTCAGCAGGTCAAATTTGTACATTTTTCGATAGAAAAATTTCTCCGATGAAGCTGGATTTCTCCAAACAATATTGGCTGGAAATGGAAAGAAAAAAGCAGGTCATCCCCCTTAAGTCACACAGATAGAATGTTGGGATTCACTGATAACTATTGTTGGGATTCACTTAACTATTGTTGGGATTCACTGTTAACTATTGTTGGGATTCACTGTTAACTATTGTTGGGATTCACTGTTAACTATTGTTGGGATTCACTGTAACTATTGTTGGGATTCACTGTTAACTATTGTTGGGATTCACTGTTAACTATTGTTGGGATTCACTGTTAACTATTGTTGGGATTCACTGTTAACTATTGTTGGGATTCACTGTTAACTATTGTTGGGATTCACTGTTAACTATTGTTGGGATTCACTGTTAACTATTGTTGGGATTCACTGTTAACTATTGTTGGGATTCACTGTAACTATTGTTGGGATTCACTGTAACTATTGTTGGGATTCACTGTTAACTATTGTTGGGATTCACTGTAACTATTGTTGGGATTCACTGTTAACTATTGTTGGGATTCACTGTAACTATTGTTGGGATTCACTGTTAACTATTGTTGGGATTCACTGTTAACTATTGTTGGGATTCACTGTTAACTATTGTTGGGATTCACTGTAACTATTGTTGGGATTCACTGTTAACTATTGTTGGGATTCACTGTTAACTATTGTTGGGATTCACTGTTAACTATTGTTGGGATTCACTGTTAACTATTGTTGGGATTCACTGTTAACTATTGTTGGGATTCACTGTTAACTATTGTTGGGATTCACTGTTAACTATTGTTGGGATTCACTGTTAACTATTGTTGGGATTCACTGTTAACTATTGTTGGGATTCACTGTTAACTATTCACATTTTTATTTATTTATTTTTTATTTTATTTATTTTTAATCGCGAGATGTTGACGTATTGATAACCCCGACTGCATATGGACCTTCATTGTTTTTATTATGCAAATATTGGTTTGTAAGCTTATATATTAACCCTTTCACGACCGAGGATGTTTGTGGTTATATATTTCAACTATATTTAGACGATTTTGTGCAGTTTAGGAAGGAGCTGTGGTAGCAAAATGAGTTAGGTGAGATAGTTTGAGGCCACATTATTGCTAGAGGTCCTTCCTAAGCTGAATAACATCGTCTAATAGTAGCCAGGATAAAGTAAAAAGACGTCGCCGGTACAGAAGGAGTTAATGTGTATAAGTTAATGATCAAAACATGTATTGATGTTTTTGATAATGTGCATGCTTAAGTCATTCCAAATGGCTGTAGTTGCATAAAGAAATACTTAAATGTCCATGAACTTTTATGACTAACTGAATACCCAACTTTGAACATGGTAAGATTAGCTTTGATTTAGTTAAGTTGGAAGTATATTAATGTCCCAGCCTTCGACCGGGACATTAGTCGGTAGAAATATGTACAAACTTATCTAGAAGGGTGATCTTGGGGATGTTATTATTAAGTTTGATGGAGGTCTAGGGAGGAATAGAAAATATTATTAAATAAATAAATATTTCGACCAATAAATAAATTCTTCCCCCTTGAGACGATAATGTACTGTACGTCCTAGCGTGTACGGGCGAAGCGACTTGGACTATGGACGAAAAGACTTGTGGGTGAAACGATTTGAAGAGGGTGAAGTGGCCTGTGAGCGAACTGACCGCCCCCCCCCCCCCCCTCCCTAACCCTTTCGTTTGTTCTTGGCCAACACACACACACACACGCACACTATACCTCCCTCCCTAACCTGTTAACCTTCTTAGACTCCACCTCCACCCTCCCCCTCCCCCTTCCTTACCCCTGGCTCATCTTCACTTTCTCTCTCTCTCTCTCTCTCTCTCTATCTATCTATCTATCTATCTATCTATCTATCTATCTATCTCTATCTATCTATCTATCTATCTATCTATCTATCTATCTATCTATCTATCTATCTATCTATTAATATATACTATATATACAATCATAGACTACATTAGATCTGGACTAGACACGAAAATGGAACTTTGCAGTAAGGGACCCAAAATCGGAGAACAAACCCCCAAGTTGGAACCTCGAAACCGCGAAAATGTCACATTTTCGCGGTTTCGAGGTTCCAACTTAGACGTTTGAGTTCCAATTTTGGGTCCCTTACTGCAAAGTTCCATTTTCGTGTCACCGGTACAGTAGCGTTTATAAAATATTTTATAACTAGGGGATGCCATTAGGTCTAGCGATCTTGATGTCAAGGGCTTTGTTTATTTCCTTGCTCTGTTTCAGTATGATTAATCAATTCTAGATATACAACATGGGTCTTAAGGATATACGAATATTGCAAATGTATTGGTATTGATTCGTGTGTTAAAATGCAAAACTTGCCAACCAAACAAACCAAAAATGGGACAAAGACAATACAAAGTCAAATCAACTTATCAAAATCGCAATGTGGAAACAACGCTTACTAAAATAAACTCATGAAATAAAAGAACACAATGAGAGACAATGAGAGAGAGAGAGAGAGAGAGAGAGAGAGAGAGAGAGAGAGAGAGAGAGAGAGAGTATGTGTGGGTGTCTATGTGTGTTCGTTTAAGCTTATGTGTGTTACTGTGTATATGTAAATGTTTGTCTATAATATATATATAATTTGAGTTATTTAAAATAGGACTTCAGAGGCTATCAACCCTATTGGATTATTAACCCTTTCTTTACCGGGGATGTGTGTGATTATATATTTCAACTATATTTAGACGATTTTGTTCAGTTTAAGAAGAATCTGTGGTAGCAAAAGGGGTTCGGTGAGATAGTTCGAAGCCTGTTAGTTGCTGGAGGCCCATTGGAAACTGAATAAAATCGTCTAATATTAGCTAAGAAAAAGTAAAAAGACGTCGCCGGTACAGAAGGGGTTAAGCCAGCACACTGTAAAGCCGGTATCACACGAGCAGTTTTTCACTCAACATTTATCCTTAACACTGGTCTGGCAGCTTATGAGGTACACATTTCATATGTTTCCGTTACCTAAATTCATCTATCATCAGTCTAGTTTCTGATACCAGGGCAAAATATTCCAGAAATGTTGCCAGAAAAATGTCGATTATTGAATGTTGACTATAAAATCTCTCGTGTGATACCGGCTTAAGTCAAGAATAACGTCAGGACTGCAGCCTCTCTGCGATAACTCCAGTCTCTTAATTATTTGAAAAGTTGAAGATTTTACATATATATACTTTTACCTTCTGAATCCATCCCGCTGAGTCTTGCTGTTGCACCGAGCAATCTGTTTAATGCACGTTCATTGTAGTACCACCTTCCCAACTTGGCCACTTGGGAATACATTTAATGTTAATGTATATTTTGCGTGTCCTGTTGTTTTTTAGGACTTGAAGATTTGAAAAGAGGTTTAATAGTCATGTACTTTTGCGTGTGTTGTACATATTAGAACTTGATAATGTAAAACTTGCAAAATAAACAAACCGAAACGTATACGAACACAGTAAAAAGACAAAATAACTAATCAAAATCGCTATGTGGAAACAACGCTTAAGTGAAATGATAATTTATAAATAAAAGAACACAATCCACCACATAGGGTGTACAATAATAGTAATGTATTTTGGCGTGTGCTGTAGTTTTATGGAACTGGATGATTTGGGAATATTTGTAATGTTAGTGTTTTATAGAACTTGAAATTATGGATGGAGGTTTAATATTCATGTAATTTTTGCGTGTGCTGCATTTTTTTTTAGAACTTAAGGATTCGGGAATAGCTTTAATGTTAATGTATTTTTTAACATATAGTTTTTAGGACTTAGGGATTTGGAAAGAGGTTTGATATTTGAAGTTTCGCATATTTTAAGGTTCGAATATTTTAAGGTTCGAATATTTTAAGGTTCGAATATTTTAAGGTTCGTATATGTTAAGGTTCGAATCCCGGTAGGATCACATGCTTTCATTAATTTCATTGGGAGGTGTTTGGTGTTGGGAGTGAAATGAATAAAACAAAAAATAGATTAAGGGGGGTGACCTGTTTTTGGTCTGTCCTTTTCTATCTTTCTCTGGCTTGTATCCATTTGTCCCCATTCAGCCTACTGTTTTAAGACGTTTATCCCCATCCAGGTGTAAAAAATGTACTGGTGAGCGGTAGCGAGCCAGCATATTTTTTAAATGTTTTTGACAGCAGGCTAAATTTGTACATTTTTCGATAGAAAAATTTCTCCGGCGAAGCCGGATCTCTTCATATAATGCTGGCTCGCTATCGCTCGCCAGGAAGAAATCGACACCTAGATGGGGATAAACGTCTTAAAATAGTTGCTGAATGGGGCCGAATGGATACAAGCCATAAAAAGAGAGAAAAGGAGAGAAAATAAAAACAGGTCACCCCCGTTAATGCATATTTGCGTGTGCTGTAGAATAGTATTAATGTTTGGGTTTCTTCCAATGTATTGTTGCGTGTTATTCATTACTGTACGAGACCTTCATGTTGTTATGCATTATAACTGTTTTATTGGATTTACGTTTTGTGCTTTCTTTGTTTCAATAATTGTTTGCAATGCTTATTTTGTTTGACTCTCCCTTGTTTAACCCTCTCCGACATATGACGCGATTTTGAGCCTATTAGGGATACTTTAAAGCCTTTGTTACCATCAGGGGTATTTAGAAACTTTAGTTTAGTTACTTCAACCTCTGCAGTTGTCTTTGAGTTAGCTGTGGGAAGAAAACTAATTTTGGAGAGGTAATTATAAGAGTGAGAGAACTCCTATTTCTTATTGCTAATCTGGCAACCTCTGCGTCATATGTGCGTGAAAGGGTTAAGGTTAATCATACTTCAATTGCTTATTACATCTTTAATATTAAAGTGTTTGATTTGTTAACCGTTTTTTAGAATATTGGCACTATAAAGTCACACATTCCATAGCAGTGATGGCACTACCAGTTTGTTAACCCTCTCAAGATCCAATACGTATTTCTTTTCTGTTCTCTGGCTATAAAGTGGACGACTATATTCAGATTAGGAAGGATATATGGCAGTCAGAGGATTAAGTGGGATAGTCTTTACCCTTTTCACTCCCACAGATCCTTCCTAAGCTGTATAAGATCGTCTACTGATAGCCAGAAGAAACTGTCAAAACGCGTCATGATCATCAAAGGGTTAACTTGATCATGTAGTAATTCAAATATATTAATTCTTCTATCTTTTCCTACATTATCTCTCTCTCATTCTCACTCACTCATTATCACTCTTTCATACACTCATTTTCACTCTCTCACTTACTCTCTCTCTCTCTCTCTCTCTCTCTCTCTCTCTCTCTCTCTCTCTCTCTGTTTAATCGCCTGTTTTCCCTGACCTCGTATAATGTAGATTTTAAAAGGTTATCCGAGGGAAGAGATTACTTGAGAGAGAGAGAGAGAGAGAGAGAGAGAGAGAGAGAGAGAGAGAGGGGGGGGGGGAGATATAGTGTGTGTGTATTCATAATTCAAAAATTATAGTTGACAAAAATTGAGTTTTTGGCTCGTATTGTCCCGCTTCCTAGACATTATCATCAATAACAATTCCCTATCTCCTTTCTCAAGGGAGATGGTACCCGCCGGCTATGTCTCAGAAAACCCTCACCAAGCTGAGCGAGATTTGATCCCGGGTCTGCTAGGTAGCAGGCGGGAACGGTACCACTGAGCTACCCACGCGGCAATATATATACTGTATATATATTGTATGTGTGTGTGTGTGTGTGTGTGTGTGTTTAGATATAATAATATTTATTATAATAATAACAATCGGTATATTTGGAGCCGGCAGCCAATAAGGTCGATGATACGCAAACATAACCTAAATGTTATCCAATGAGATCGACAGACTGATCCTGGCTGCAAACGAGAGCACCTACTTACCCCTGAGGGAGTAGGACGTGGGCAGGAGACTGTGTGGGTCCCCCGAGACTGGTCCGTCCAGACCTAGCCTCCACGACCTGGGAATATTTTTGAGACAAATTTCTCCTAACGGCGCGTGGAATCGAACCCCAAAAAAACAAATCCAGCACTCCCAGTACAGTGACTAAGCGCGCTGGGCTATCTTACCGTGTGTGTGTGTGTGTGTGTGTGTGTCTGTGTTTGCGATGCACACACACACACACACACACAGACAATGACGACGAAAAATACCACAAAGAGAGAGAAAGAGAATGAATTAAAGATGGGGAAAATTGGCAGAAATAAGCCTCAGTGATGAAACGAGAGAGAGAGAGAGAGAGAGAGAGAGAGAGAGAGAGAGGGGGTGGGGGAGGTTAAAAGATCATTGTATTCAAATGTCATAGAGCGAGTGTGGAAACTTAAGGGGCTAGTGGCTATTCTTGTAGTATTCATTCATGTATTTATGTATTTCTTAGTTTCCTCGCTAGACCTCCATCAAGATTAAAATTACACCCCTTAGACCCCCTTCAATACAAATGTGCATATTTTTCGGTAGAAAAATTTCCCTGCCGAAGGCCGGTTCCTCTTAAAATTACAGGCTCGCTATCGCTCGCCAAGAAAATATTGACACCTAAATGACACGAAAGGTCTTAAAATTGACAGCGAAACGGGACGATAGGTGTTAAAATCACGAAACTAATGGGCCGAATGTCTTAAAATCTCAAAACTAATGGGACTAAGCATGAGGGAGAAGGGGTCCAAGAAAAGCAAGTACCTACCACTTTAAAAAAAAAAAAATATATGATCCCCCGTTGAAAAGGTGAAGATGGGCTGGAAATATAAAGACGAGAAAAGATAATATACTTCAGAGGGCGGCTCTTGGGCAGCTTGGTGTGCGGGGGTCTTGGGATAAAAACAATAAAATTAAAGGGAGATAGAAACGTTTTTAAATGTTATATTCTGACCAACATTAGACGAATGTTATAAATTACCTGTCGAGATCAAAGAGGTAAAACTTTCAAGTAACCTTTTGACACTAACAAATCCTTCCTAATGTGCAGGAAATCGTCTATTGCTAGCCAGACTAAAGCTGGAGTCACACGAGCCGTTTTTCGAGCAATTTTGACTGGCAATTATGTTCTGGAAGCTTAAAACACTTTATCAGAATTCGGCTGCCTAACATAATCTAATTTCCTTTCCGGCCGTTCCGTAGCCGCGGTTGTGGACGGCCATCGTTCACTTCCTCACCCTATAAACTCCGGTGTTCCTCAGGGCTCTGTCCTATCTCCTATTCTCTTTCTAATTTTTATAAATGATCTTGTCAACTGTACCTCAATTCCCATCCATTCATACGCAGACGACTCAACCTTACACTACTCCAGTAGTTTTTCAGAACGCCCCAGCCAGCAATCCCTCAACCACAAACGTAATGAAGTCATAGAACTCTTAAATTATGATCTAAATACTATCTCCAATTAGGGCAGAGAAAACCTTGTTACCTTTAATGCTTCCAAAACCCAATTTCTCCATCTATCTACCCGTCAGGAACTCCCAGCGGACTATCCCTTATTCTTCAACAATACAAAAATCAATCCTTCATCTTCTCTCAATATTCTTGGTGTATCTTTTTCTTCTGCTCTCAGTTGGAAGGACAATATTACCAGTCTTGCTAAGGCAGCCTCCCAGAAGCTGGGTGTGCTCAACTGCCTTAGGGGGTTCTTTACCCCTGCACAGCTTCTTGCTCTGTACAGGGGTATAGTGCGTCCTTGTATTGAGTATTGTTCACATGTGTGGGGAGGTTCCTCTCACACCACTCTCCTAGACAAAGTTGAAAGGAAGGCCTTTCGTATCATTAACTCCCGTCCACTCACCAACTCTCTGCAATCTCTCTCTCTCCGCCACAATGTTGCATCTCTCTCGCTATTCTATCGCTACTACAATAATCAGTGTTCCTCAGAGCTTTCCCAGTGTATACCACCTCCTTTACGTAGGGCACGTGGTACCCGTCTTGCTACTCAATCGCACCCCTACTCTGTGCAACTCTCCAACCCAAGAGTGAAACGGTACTCTCAAACTTTCTTCTACTCAACAGCTGAGCTCTGGAACTCTCTCCCAGATTCAGTCTTTCCCTCTTCCTATGACTTAAATTGCTTCAAACTCCGTGTGTCCAGGCATTTTGGCTCGAACGTCCCTTGATTTTGGCCCTGTCACTCTTTCAACTATGGGGGAGGCACTCGCTATAGGCAGTTATGCCTTTTGCCTCCCTCAATCACATAGAAAAAAACAAAAATCTACCTTCAGTCTAGTTACCGATACCAGTGCGAAAAAGTCCCAAGATAATAGGAGAAAAAACTTGCTCATGGAAAATTGACGGAAAAAGCGCTCGTGTAACAGCGGCTTAAGAGGGGAAATAACTCCATCATGCTGAAATTGAGAAGTGAGAGAAGGAAATCATATAAGGAAGATACGATAGTGGAATTGAGATTATAACTGAAATGTAAGAATATAAAGTAAAGAAGGCAAAGATAAAATGAAGAAGTTACAAGAATCTGACAATGCAACAACAGATTAAGAAAGAATTAAACATGTTGGATGAGAAAGACAAAAAGAAAATAGGAGGAAGGGAGAGAGGTTAACCCCTTCTGTACCGGCGACGTCCTTTTAACTTTATTCTGGCAACTATTAGACGATTTTATTCAGTTTAAAAAGGGGCCTCCTGCAATCAACAGGCTTCGAACTATCTCGCTTAACCATTATTACTACCACAGATCCTTCTTAAGCTGCACAGAATCGTCTAAATATAGCTATTCTTAACTTTAAAAGACGTCGCCGGTACAGAAGGGGTTAAATAGGATTTTTGTTTATGAAGGTTGGAAAGAAGGAAAGAAGAAATCAGACAATAATATACAGTACAGTATAATAAGACAGAATGAAAGGAAAGAAAACAAAATTATGAAGGAAGGATGAATACCGAACAGAACACCAAAACACAAATAAAGTCAAAATGAAAGACGAAAAGCTGAAGACAGAAACGCGGAAAAACAGTATGAATGAGTTAGGAAAGATTAAAGAACAAAATAAAAGCATAGGAAGACAAAACAAAAAGAGACAGGATAAAGACACAAGACAAACGTAAGAAAAGGAAAAGAAAAGCTGAACAAGACCCGAGCCAAATAACTTGAAGGAGGTGGCTTCAAAACAAAAGAGAACATTTAAGATGGAAAAAAGGGTTAAAATCATGCGAAAACCATAAGAAAAAGGGAAAGAACAGTTGAAAAAGAAGTGATAACAATAATATGAAGAAAGAGAGGAAGATTGAAGAACATATCAAACACACGAGAAGAAGAAAAGACAAAGTAAAAACATAAGAAAACAAGAAAAGAAAAGCCGAGAAAGAACCGAGCCAAATAACCTGAAGGAGGATTTGTGAGGTGACATCAAAACCAAAGAGAAAATATAAGATGGAACAAAAGGGTTAAAATATACAAAAACATACGAACAAAGGAAAAGAAAAGCTGAAAAAGAAGCGATAAAAATAATATCAAGGAAACAAGGAAAATTAAAGAACATAACCAAAACACAGGAAGCGGTAAAGACAAGTTAAAAACATAGACAAACATAAGAAAACAAGACCAGAAAAGCCGAGAAATAACCTGAAGGAGGGACGGAACCTGAAGGAGGTGGCTTCAAAACAAAGGAGAAAATATGAGAAGAAAACAAAAGATTACAAATTATCATGTTCCCTCCACCAACCGACTTTACTCTTAAGGGAAGATTTCCACTTGAGGGACTTTTTTCTTGACCCCTTTCTCCCTCATGTTTAGCCCCATTGCTTTTGATATTTTAAGACGTTCGCCCTAGTAGTTAGGACATTTTAAGACATTTTGCCCCATTGCTGTCAATTTTAAGGCCTTTCGTGCCTTTCGTGCCTTTTTCCTGGCGAGCGATAGCGAGCCTGTAATTTAAGAGCAACCGGCCTCCGGCCGGGACATTTTTCTACCGAAAAATGTACAAATTTATCTTGAAAGGGGGTCTAGGGGGTGTAATTTTATGCTTGATGAAAACGTAGGGAACAAACTAAATACCTCCCCTTAAACTCAATTAATGAAATCAACAAATACATGCGGCAGTCCAGGGATTCGAACCTAGGATGCTCACACCGAAATTCAGTGCATTTATCCATTGCGCTACGAAGAAGGCTGAAGAGGAAGCGATAAACATATATAAAGGAAACAAGGAAATATAAAGAAATTAGTAAAAACATATTAAGAAGAAGAAAAGACAAGGTAACAATATCAAAAAAAAATACATAAGAAAACTAAAGAAAAGAAAAGCCGAGAAATAACTGGGCCAAATAACCTGAAGGAGGGTTTGTGAGGTGGATTCAAAACCAAAGAGAAACTATAAGAAGAAAAAAAGGGTTAAAACATACAAAAACATACGAAAAAAGGAAAAGAAACGCTGAAAAAGAAGCGATAAGAATAGTGTAAAGGAAACAAGGAAGAATACAGAACATAACAAAAAACACAAGAAGAAAATAAAGTATCCACATAAAAATATAAATCAAATCAAATAAAGAACATGACAAAAAAACATACAAAGAAGAAAATAAAAAGTATCAATATAAAAAAAAAAAAAAAAAAAATAATAATAATAATAAAATAATAATAATAATAATAATAATAATAAAGAATAGAAAAGCCGAGACAGAACCGAGCCCAATAACATGAAGGAGAGGCAGAAGGAGAGTTGGTGAGGTGGAGGGCATTTTCCGGTTGATGGGTTATGAGCTAATGGCTGGGGAGAGCAGTGTTACCAACTCAAGTATGCTAGATAGTAGGAAAATGCCGAAAATCGCTAGAGTAATGCCTCAGTCTCTACATATCGCTCTAAAATGACTCAAATAACCCGAAAATCGTTAGAATAATGCCACAATCTCTACAACATCGCTCTAAAATTACTCAAATTACCCGAATATCGCTAGAATAATGCCACAATCTTTACAATATCGCTCTAAAATGCCTCAAATTACCCGAATATCGCTAGAATAATGCCACAATCTCTACAATATAGCTCTAAAATTACTCAAATAATCCGAATATCGCTAGAATAATGCCACAATCTCTACAATATCGCTCTAAAATTACTCATATTACCCTAAAATCGCTTTAATAATGCCACAATCTCTACAATATCGCTCCAAAATTACTCAAATTACCCGAATAGCGCTAGAATTCATGTCGCTGGATGTAAAAATTTGCCTCTAGATCGAAGTAAATACCTCAGATCTAGCGGAAAAAGTAGCTAAATTGGCAACACTGCTGAGGATGAGGAGAGGAGTCGATCTCTGTTTTCATTTTTATTTTCGCTTTCGACCTCTGAACTTCGACCTCTACTCGCGTCTGGGGGGAAAAAAGGAGAGAGTAAAATAACAAAAGAGATAGAAAGGGGGGGAGGGGGGGGGGGGGGGAGATAAGCGATTTGCGGTGGAATATTTACTCATTGGGGTCCGCGTGGATTTTGAGAGAGAGAGAGAGAGAGAGAGATATGAAATAACTCAATTTTAATTGGAAAGAACCTCTACGAATCAAAGAGTTAAAGACTATTCCAATTAACTCTCTAACTTTATAGATCGTTCTTAAGTTGCATATTATGATCTGCAGATAACTAGAAACATGAACGAAGGCGGTGCTGGTTGGGGGGAGGGGCGTCGACTGACTGGGGACAGAGGTGCATGGGGGCGGTTCGTTCGTGGCCACCCCTTCGGGGATCACGGCGTCAGGCAATAGATAGATAGATAGATAGATAGATAACTAGAATGAAACGGACATTGGAGTAATCGTATTTGGAGGGTTATAAAGAGCCCTTGGTACAGTCGTGCTAATAAGTTATGTCTGGGCACCAATTATGCTTTGATCAATAATTATTAGTATCAGCTATATCTAAGCTTGATTTCTTCATATCGAGTGAAATATGCAAACATGCTCCTACACTTACCAACCCTATTCGACATCTGACAGACATTAATACAGCTAAGAGCAACCCCAACGTAATGACGCCACCGTACACTCGGGTGCCCAACCCAGAAAGGGGTTGAAATAGGGGATCTATCCCCCCGCCAAAGGCGGCTTTCTAGGGCCTTTCCTAGCTGATGCTGAGAGGATTGGGTTCTAGTCATGTGGTGATGGGCTGGTCTGTCAGAGTGAGAGCTAAGCGATCTCTGCCATACCCATAGCTTACTCTGACTGTTCCTTTTACTTATATATCTTCTAGGTCTCAAGTGACGGCGTCTTTTCCGTGGATTGACCTCCTTACTGCCAAGATTGGGAGCCAATGCGTCACATTTTTCCCTTGCCCCACAACTTTTCCTTCATAATTGCTGAGGGGAACAGGGCCTTGGGTGGAGCTTTGGTTTCCCGGGCGTTTCCGCACCCTCTCAGCTCCCTGCCTTGGAGTGGCTTCGGTCACCCGGGCTTTGTTAGTGGTAAGGAGGGAGGGTTTTGTGGGGGCGCTCGTTTATGGCCTTGGCCTTGCTCGAGACCTTGGGGCTGTTCGGCCAGACAGCCTGAGGAACAGCAACAACAACAACAACTATTTAATGTAAAGCAAATTCTATCCAAAAGATATATCCAAATAGTTAGAATTGTATAAAGAAAAACATTGGAAGTTTACTAATGCTTATGAGTGGGCTAGAGACTATGGCATCCAAGTGTAATTTATTCGAGAAGTAATATGAACAACCAAATACAAAACAAAAAATTACAAAAGACATAGGGTAAATAAATCAACTTCATAACAGTACATAAACCTTTTTTCTTTTTTTTTCTTTTTTCAATTATAAACTTTCTGCCAAAGTATGTCATTGAACTTTCAACCCCAAACAGCATTAAGGCCCAGAGGAATTTCACGGTTTGCCTGCAGTTTCTTTAAATGATAAAATAATGCAGTAAAAAAGTCATGATTTATTCACACCTCTCTGCCAATGACGCGCCGAAAATCCCATTACACGAAAAGGCACAAGGGGGAAAAAACTAGGGCGGGGATGGAAGTAGCATTTATTAACCCTGTGCCACACGAGCGCTTTTTCCGGCAATTTTCTATGAGCAAGTTATGTCTCGTTATATGTAGAGGCTTTTTCGCATTGGATTCAGAAACTAGACTTAAGGTAGACTATGTGAGAGTTCTGAGTTTTGATCCTGCTTAAAATTGGAAGCTGCCAAACTACAATTGCTTATAAGAATTGACGGAAAAAGCGCTCGTGTGACACCGCCTCATAACAGAAAAGAGGCCGCCGCTAGGGAGAAAATCTGTGCAAGAAGAGAAATAGTAGGGAAAAAAAAAAAAAAAAAAAGGGTAATTCGTTATAGGTCGAAGATGGGAGGGATGGGCTGCCGGTATATGTTCCCCATTGGCATAGACAAATAAAATAGTTGGAGAAGAAGAAGAAGAAGTAGAAGAAGAAAAAGAAAAAAGTAAAAGTAGAACAAGACGATGAAGAAGTGCTCAGTGTTTCGTGTTTATCGTAAGGTGTTGTACAAATATTCATGACCATAAAATATAATGATCAGTGTTATGTGTACACAGTACAATGGAGTACAAAGGAAATCAAGCAACAACAGGTCTGGCGACTCCTCAAGGCTGCTTGCCCTGTAAAACACTGATGATCAAAGTGTCCAAACAGTGGTTTAGAGGGGGTAAGGGAAAATTGGAAAGGGAAATACTATCCTGGGACTAATGACGTGGCATGATTAGGAGATGATAATAGGGGACAGTTGGGTTAGTAACATAACACAGTTATAAGTGATCTTTCATGTATCTGGGGAAAAGAGAGTAACATCTTAGTTATTTATAAACGCAATATCCTTGATGAATCTGAGAGGGAAAACAAGTTATTCATTTACAAACGCAGTCAGTCGCGGGGTTGATGCAAGATATTTGTCTAGGCGAAGAAAAGAATCAACGGTGCTGCAGTCTATAACGTCTCGGGGAAGCCCATTCCACAAGTTGACAACTCGATTGAAGAAGACATTCTTAGATTCCTGTGAGTTAAAGGATTTACCAATAATTTGCAGTATCATGAGGTGATGTTGAGTTATTCAAGAGCATGACAATACAATGATCACTGTTTTTCTAATCAATGCTCAGTGTTTCATGTATACCACAAGGTGTTAAAAAGATGTTAATGATCATTACTGTACATTGTTGAGAGTTGTGAATATCAAAAGCTGTTGGTCAGATATTCATGATCACTATCGTACATTGTTCAGTGTTGTGCATATCAAAAGCTGTTCAAATATCCCTGACCTCGACCGTACGAACTGAACCATCCATCTCGCTGGGGAGGGGAAAAAATCGTGTGAAAGATTGAGAGCGTTTCCACAAATACGGAACCGACTTCGAGGCCAGAATAAGGAAACGCGTGAAATACGGCGTTATTATCGGTGGGGTGTTTTTGCATACTTCGATATGCATAAATTTGGGGCGTGAGAAAATTCAGAAAAGGGTTTAAGATTTGTTTGGTATAAGATCAACCCTTACATTATAGCATTGTCTTCAACACTTCAAAAATAGCTATACGAACACATATACACTCTACTTATAACTGACTGTTCATTTATAGCCTTTAGCAACTCTACATAAATAAGCTACAGTATACAAACACATATACACTCTACTTATACCTGTTTACGTATAGAAATGCCTTCAACAACTCTACAAAAATAACTACAAACACATATACACTCTACTTATGCCTGTTTACGTATATAAATGCCTTCAACAACTCTACAAAAATAACTCTACGAACACATATACACTCTACTTATACCTGTTTACGTATAGAAATGCCTTCAACAACACTACAAAAATAACTCTACAAACACATATACACTCTACTTATGCCTGTTTACGTATAGAAATGCCTTCAACAACTCTACAAAAATAACTCTACAAACACATATACACTCTACTTATACCTGTTTACGTATAGAAATGCCTTCAACAACTCTACAAAAATAACTATAAACACATATACACTCTACTTATACCTGTTTACGTATAGAAATGCCTTCAACAACTCTACAAATATAACTCTACAAACACACATTATACACTCTACTTATACCTGTTTACGTATAGAAATGCCTTCAACAACTCTACAAAAATAACTCTACGAACACATATACACTCTACTTATACCTGTTTACGTATAGAAATGCCTTCAACAACTCTACAAAAATAACTCTATAAACACATATACACTCTACTTATACCTGTTTACGTATAGAAATGCCTTCAACAACTCTACAAATATAACTCTACAAACACACATTATACACTCTACTTATACCTGTTTACGTATAGAAATGCCTTCAACAACTCTACAAAAATAACTCTACGAACACATATACACTCTACTTATACCTGTTTACGTATAGAAATGCCTTCAACAACTCTACAAAAATAACTCTACAAACACATATACACTCTACTTATACCTGTTTACGTATAGAAATGCCTTCAACAACTCTACAAATATAACTCTACAAACACACATTATACACTCTACTTATACCTGTTTACGTATATAAATGCCTTCAACAACTCTACAAAAATAACTCTACGAACACATATACACTCTACTTATAACTGTTTACGTATAATTTAGTCTCGGTAAGCCATCCCGAGAGAGATCCGTTTTTGTTCGTAAATAAAGTTCTCGAGTATTTTTCTAGTAGTAAAGACGGGCGTAGTAGTAGTAGTGTGTGTGTGTGTGTGTGCGCGTGCGCGTGTGCGTGTGTGTTTCTGCCTGTTTGTGTGTGTATGTGTGTTCTGCCTGTGTGTGTCTGTTTGTGTGTGTACGTGTGTTTGCCTTTCTGTGTGTGTGTGTGTGTGTGTGTGTATGTTTGGCTCTATACCTATGTACTATATGTCTGTGTTTATCTCTCTGTTTGTGTGTGTGTATATCTGTCTATCTGCCTCTGCCTCTGTATGTGTGTGTGTGTGTGTGTGTGTGTGGGCGGCAACTGGAGGATAGGTGGGCGTAGGTCAAAGGTCACGCCCCCACAGCCCTCGCCTCGTATTATACCCGTATTATAACCCGGGAGAGAGAGAAAGCTGGAGGGGCGGCGCGGGCGGAATAATCACACCCACAATTATTATCACTCGTAACACCAATTTCTCACACGTCTATTTTCGAGTTCGCTCCTTCAAAACAAATTCGGGTATAGAGTATTTTGCTATTGTTTTGGAGTGTGTGTGTGTGTGTGTGTGTGTGTGTGTGTGTGTGTGTGTGTTTTTTTTTTTTTTTTGAAGGGGAAGGGTTTATTTATTGGTCGATCTTGTTCATTGATTTAATATTTTGATTTTTTTTTCTCTAGATCTACTGTTTGTCAAGATTACATTTTTCGGTAGACAAAATGTCCCCCCCAGCCCAAGGCCGATTCCTCTTACATGGAGAGAGAGAGAGAGAGAGAGAGAGAGAGAGAGAGAGAGAGAGAGAGAGAGAGAGAGAGAGAGAGAGAGAGAGAGAGAGAGAGAGAGAGAGAGAATAACCACTTTTAAAGCTATGCACTTAATGCTTACAAATTTGTATTATGACCCTATCATATTCGTTTATATTATTATCTCTCTCTCTCTCTCTCTCTCTCTCTCTCTCTCTCTCTCTCTCTCTCTCTCTCTCTCTCTCTCTCTGTTCTTGTTCTTTCCCACGTGATTCTATTCCAGTGAACTTACCAACCTTCTGCCCATTTCCCTTCTCCTTACTTTATTACTCTCTTCTCTCTTCCAGTTCCTCTTCTTCCATTTTATTTTCCTTTATCTTTCTCCTCCCTTTTTCTCTTTCTCCCTCCTCCTCTCTTCTTCCCTCCCCCCCCCCAGCCTCCCCCCCATCTCTCTTAACCCCTCTGCCCCCCTCCTCTCTCTCCCTCCTCTCTTCCCCCCCTCTCCCCTCTTGCTCCCTCTTCCTATCCTATCTTCCCTTTCCTCTTTGCATGTTATTTTCCCTCTGTTTATCTTCTCTTCCTCCTCCTCCTCCTCCTCTTCCTTTGTATCTCCCTCCTTTTCCTCCTCCTCTCTGTAATCTTCCTCCTCCTCCTTCTCCCTAGCTCCTCCTCCTCTACCTTCTCCCCCCAGGGTCAGGTCAGGGTAGGTCAAGGCAGGTCGCAGGTCACAGGTCACCCCTCTCATCCTTTCACCCCGGCAGGTCACACCTCCTTCTGTATGCAGAGCCAAATTTTCACCTCATTCCCGGTGCCTTTCCTTTCTCTTCCTCCTATTCCTTACTTTACTTCTTCTTCTCATTCTCCTCTTCTACATCCTTATTCCTGGCCCTTTTCCTCTCTCTTCCTTCCTTCTCCTATCCTTCAATTTGCTTTTTATTCTCATTCTCCTCTTCTACATCCTTATTCCTGGGTCCTTTCCTCTCTCTCTTCCTTCCTCCTCCTAGCCTTCATTTTATTTCTTCTTCTCATTCTCCTCTTCCTCCTTATTCCTGGTCCCTTTCCTCTCTCTTCCTTCCTACCTTCTATTTCTTCTTCCTTTATTCCTTTTTCCCTTACCCCTCCTCTTACTTCTTCGCCTTCTTCTTCTTCCTTTTTCCCTCACCCATCCTTATCCTCCTTTCTTCCCTTCTCCCTCCCTTTTTCCTCCTCCTCTTCTTCCCTGGGTCTGGTCAGGTCGAAATGTTAACCTCATTCCTGTTCATAATTTTCCACACTTGCACAAGGAATCTCTTAACCCCTTGACTCCGACACCGTACACTACCGTCACTTATAGAAAGTCGTGGACCCTATGCATTTCTTTATGCAATTATATCTTGCAATACCTTGTACCCGCAATACCTTGTACCCGCAAAATCCCGCAACAACAAAACTACCCGAGTTGACGTCTTGAATAGCGTAAAATAGTGGTTGGTGGCGAGTCTAAGAAACCCACCATGTGATCACCTACCACGAGACTATCACCTGGTTCTTTCAAGGAGAACTAAAGTTTATATTCTATTGTACGTCCGTGGTATTACAGTGGTTAGCGAGCGAGTCTGGTAGACCTACTGAGGCTACTGACCAGGGTTCGGAACCGCGCCAGGCCACTGGGCAGGCCTGGGGATTTTCGGGAGGGCTAAATTCCCTTCGCACCCACCATTTCAATTATAACTGCAATATAGATTGACCAGGTTATTGTTTGGTTTGTGTATATATAATTATTATGTTCTCTCCACCAACCAACTTTACTCCTAGACTCGATTAATGAAATTAACAAACACATGTGGCAGTCCGGGGATTCGAACCCAGGACACTCACACCGAAAATCAACACACTTTTGCATTGCACCACGAAGACAGTTAAAAAAATGATGCACAAGCCTACGATTTATTATGCAGTTTCGAATCCTCCATACCAATCTTAGCATGTACAATCATTCAAACTGCACCATCAGAGGCTATGAATATGTGAATGGAAATACTAATTAAAACAAAAATGAGTCTAGTATTATTTATTGATCTCTTGCTTACTAACTTTGGCTAGTCAGGAATTCTAGACTAATTTTGTGCTAATTTCCATCAACCTTTGCGGCTTTCGGCCGGGACTTTTTTTTTTAAATTTGATGGAGGTCTAGGGAGGAAACTAGAAACATTATTTATAAATGTAAAAGTTGGCCAAAAAGTGAACCATCCCCCCTTAAATATATGTGTGCAAGGAAGGCATGAAAGGGTTAATTAGAATATCAATAATATCATACAATTAGATAGGCATATTGTTAGTAATAAACCTACCTATAATACCCAATACATTATACCCTATACATTATACCCAATACATTATACCCAATACATTATACCCAATACGTTATACCCAATACATTATACCCTATACATTATACCCAATACATTATACCCAATACATTATACCCAATACATTATACCCAATACATTATACCCAATACCCAATACATTATACCCAATACATTATACCCAATACATTATACCCTATACATTATACCCAATACATTATACCCAATACATTATACCCAATACGTTATACCCAATATATTATACCCAATACATTATACCCAATACATTATACCCAATACATTATACCCAATATATTATACCCAATACATTATACCCAATATATTATACCCAATACATTATACCCAATACATTATACCCAATACATTATACCCAATACATTATACCCAATACATTATACCCAATATATTATACCCAATACATTATACCCAATACATTACACCCAATACATTATACCCAATATCATTATACCCAATACATTATACCCAATACATTATACCCAATACATTACACCCAATACATTATACCCAATATATTATACCCAATACATTATACCCTATACATTATACCCAATACATTATACCAATACATTACACCAATACATTATACCAATACATTACACCAATACATTATACCAATACATTATACCAATACATTACACCAATACATTACACCAATACATTATACCCTATACATTATACCCAATACGTTATACCCAATACATTATACCCAATATATTATACCCAATACATTATACCCAATATATTATACCCAATACATTATACCCAATACATTATACCCAATATATTATACCCAATACATTATACCCAATACATTACACCCAATACATTATACCCAATATCATTATACCCAATACATTATACCCAATACATTATACCCAATACATTACACCCAATACATTATACCCAATACATTATACCCAATACATTATACCCAATACATTATACCCAATACATTATACCCAATACATTATACCCAATACATTATACCCAATACCAGGGTTGTTGATTTTTTTTATTTTTTTTAAATAAAAAAAAAAAAAAATCATTGATTTATTTATTTATTTTTATTTATTTGAATTATTTGATTTTTTTTTATTTATTTGATTTTTTTTTTAAATATATGTATGCATATATTTGTTTGTAAATTTAAAAGCTATCAGTTATTTGTGTTACTACATAATGTACCAGTATCTTAAAATGAACCAATGCCTACACAAACTTATGAAAGCATGATAAATCTTCAGATTTTTTTTATTTTGATTCACAGATAAAATAAATAAAAAAATAAATAAAAAAAATCATGATTTTTTTTGTAAAAAAAATCATTGATTAATCAAGTGATTAAATCAAATTGATTTAATCAATATCAACTCTGCCCAATACATTATCATACCTATTTGTTTAATATCCAGTATTCGATAAATGGATATAAATTGTGGTCTTGTGCTGTACTTATAACTGTCTTGGTGGTGTATTGGTTAGAGCGTGTAATTTCAGTATGAGATGTCCTAGGTTCGAATCTTGGGAGAGTTACATGTTTTCTTATAACTGTCTTGATGGTGTATTGGTTAGAGCGTGTAAGTTCCGTATGTGACATCCAAGGTTTGAATCCTGGGAGAAGCTCATGCTTTCATTAATTTATTTTGGGGTGTTATTAGTGTTAGGGGGGTGACCTGCTTTTTGTTATTTCTGTCCTTTTCTCTCTTTCTCTGGCTTGTATCCATTCGGCCCCATTCAGCTAACTATTTTAAGACGTTTATCCCCATCTAGGTGTCGATTTCTTCCTGGCGAGCGATAGCGAGCCAGCATTATATGGAGAAATCCGGCTTCGCCGGAGAAATTTTTCTATCGAAAAATGTACAAATTTAGCCTGCTGTCAAACAAAAATAAAAAATATGCTGGCTCGCTACCGCTCACCAGTAAAAAAAATTGACACCTGGATGGGGATAAACGTCTTAAACAGTAGGCTGAATGGGGCCAAATGGATACAAGCCAGAGAAAGATAGAAAAGGACAGAACCAAAAACAGGTCACCCCCCTTAAATCCCTTAGCAGCTAGGTTCTCGGTACTTCATGGACAAATATGAAACTGCTATCTATCTGTATCATATTAAAGACAAAGTTAATATACTGAGCACCTTACTCCACCACAAAATCTTCAAAATAACTGACAAATATTGATGGGACTTTTGCAATTTACCGTCAGTTGAAAAGAAACAGAGTGTTATATTTAGCTTACATTGCCTTAGATATTTTTCATAGATATGCATATATATTCCATGTTCAATATTTTCAGTTCTGTATGAAAAATATCAATAATCTTTCAAATTCTATAGATATTACTTACCTTCAGAAACATATGTAATGGATACAGACAATGTTACAAATACTAACCAAAAACTATTCCACAACATACCATGCCGTAGTTTTTCTCCCAGGTAGGTCATGGTTGTTGAAATAGTCGTGAAGCAGATGGAGATAGAGAATGAAGAGAAAGAAAAAAGAAAAACTCGATCTTTCCTTGTCATGAAATATAGATAGCGTGTGTGTTTTACTACTCAATCATGTGAGGAGCTTTTGTGTTTCCAATATTTATAGATGTAGTGCACACACACACGCGCACACGCACACGCACACACATACACGCGCACACGCACACATACATACACACACACACGCGCGCACACACACACACACACACACACACACACACACACACACACACACACACACACACACCCATACGCACAGACACACACACACACAGACACGCACAGACACCCACACACACTCACACATATATACCGGTATATATTATATATATATATATATATACAGTATATATATATACCCACACTACCACACACGCACTCACAGTCCCAATTTTATCCTCAAATTATCTTTTAATTTATTTTACTTGCTTCCCTTCATTCCGGCTTCTCTCTCTCTCTCTCTCTCTCTCTCTCTCTCTCTCTCTCTCTCTCTCTCTCTCTCTCTCTCTCTCTCTCTCTCTCTCTCTCTCTCTCTCTCACCCCTAACCCTGCCTTTCCCTCCCGCCGTTGGAATTAGTTCCCGTAAATCCGTCCCGCTCTTCACTTCCCCGCACCGACCGACAGGCGGCGCTGTGTTAGTGTCCGTCAGGCGAGAGAGAGTGAAAGAGTGAGTTACATTGACACACAGACTACACAGAGTTTATGGTCCCTACTAGGCAGTCCGGCCATATATACAGTATAAATAGATAGATAGATAGATAGATAGAGAGAGAGAGAGAGAAAGAGTGTGTGAGTGTGTGTGTGTGTGTGTATTTGTGTGTGTGTGTGTGTGCGTATATCTTCCTCTCAGCCTTTCGTCCTTTCTCTATCCTACCCCCCCCCCCCCCCCCCCCCCGCCACTATTCCTTGTTGTCCTCCTCGCTATATCTTAATGACAGCCCTCAGCCCCCTCCCTAGCACCCTTAATGGGAGATGGGCCATTTTCTGGACCCCTTTCTCCCTAGTGTTTAGCCCAATTAGTTTTGAGAATTTAAAACTCTGTGCCCATTAGTTTGGCGATTTTAATACCTTGCGGTCCATTCCGTTGTCAATTGTAAGACCTTTCGTGCCATTTAGGTGTCGATTTTTTCATGACGAGAGATAGCGAGCCTATGATATTGTCTCGGTCGAGACATTTTTCTACCGAAAAATGTACGAATTTATCTTGAAGCGGTGTCTAGGGGGTGTTGTTCTAAGCTTGATGGATGTTTAGCGAGGAAATTAAAAAATAAATGAATACATTAATTAATTGACCAACAAAAGGGCTACTATCTTCTTAACCAGCCCTCAGCCCTCCTCCTTGGCATCCTGTCAACACCGAAACAAACCCTTTCAGCAGACCACCCGCGAATCTCGGGGCTCGCGGGGGGCTAGACAGACCACTGGAAAAAGGCCCATGTCAATTGTAAGACCTTTCGTGCCATTTAGGTGTCGATTTTTTCCTGGCGAGAGATAGCGAGCCTATAACATAAAGAACTATTAGGATATTGGAATATAGAAGAGGTCTTTTTCCCGGCAACCTTTTACTGCCACTCTGGTTGGGGAGGATATGAATTAATGTTCCATAATAATTCAACCCCCTAAGGAATATTTAACTTCAGTTAGGCCTAAGGGGGAGGTAGTCGCTTTTTTCTGGTCCCCCTTCTCCCTCATGTTTAGCATATTAGTTTTTAAGACGTTCGGCCCAATAGTTTGGCGATTTTAAGACCTTTCGGCCCATGTTTTTGTCAATATTATGACCTTTTGTGTCATTTATGTGTCGAGTTTTTCTTGGCGAGCGAAAGCGAGCCTGTAATTTTAGAAGGAATCGGCCAAATGTACAAATTTATCTTGAAAGGGGGTCTAGGGGGGGGGGGGGGTATTTTGAAGCTTGATGGAGGTCTAGCGAGGGAACTCAATAATAAATATATTAATCCATACATAAACCCAAAACTAAGCACTACCCCCGTAAGTTACCAGAGGCATTGTATATGAATCCACTACATATGACATACAATGGCAGAAAAAAATCGCTAACGTGACTCGGCCTTTAGACCTTTGAAGTCGTACAATGAATTAATAGGAGGATTTTAGTGTGTTTCCTAGACTTCCATCAAGCTTGAAATTACACCCCCTTGACCCCCTTTCAAGATAAATTTGTAAATTTTTCGGTAGAAAAATGTCCCGGCCTAAGGCCGGTTCCTCTTAAATTACAGGCTCTCTATCGCTCGCCAGGAAAAAATCGACACCTAAATGGCACTAAAGGTCTTAAACGTGACATAAATGGGGTGAAAGTTCTTAAAATCCCCAAACTAATGGGGCAAACGTCTTAAAATCTCAAAAGCAATGGGGCTAAACATGAAGGAGAAAAGGGTAAAGAAAAAAATCCCTCAAGTGGAAATCTCCCCTTAATAGACCAAAAACAAAATAGCCCCATACCGGAAGTTCCTGTTGTAGAAATGACAGCAACTGATTTTATGCGAGTTTCGGGCTAACCTATATGAAAATTTATGTTTTAGATAATTATGACAACAATTAACTTAATGCGAGTTTCGGGCAATGTAGAAGTTTATGTTGTTGACACCAATATGTATTATGTTGTTGACACCAATATGTATTATGTTGTTGACACCAATATGTATTATGTTGTTGACACCAATATGTATTATGTTGTTGACACCAATATGTATTATGTTGTTGACACCAATATGTATTATGTTTGTTGACACCAATATGTATTATGTTGTTGACACCAATATGTATTATGTTGTTGACACCAATATGTATTATGTTGTTGACACCAATATGTATTATGTTGTTGACACCAATATGTATTATGTTGTTGACACCAATATGTATTATGTTGTTGACACCAATATGTATTATGTTGTTGACACCAATATGTATTATGTTGTTGACACCAATATGTATTATGTTGTTGACACCAATATGTATTATGTTGTTGACACCAATATGTATTATGTTGTTGACACCAATATGTATTATGTTGTTGACACCAATATGTATTATGTTGTTGACACCAATATGTATTATAAATGAAAACATATGAGGGTTTGTCATTAAAACACAAATCATATTGAACTTGAATCGATGAAATAATGTGTGTATACGGATCAGTACGAGGCCTGTTGCAGCTTGAGCGTCCTTTGTATTCCTTTGTATCCATGTGTGTGTTCTTTGCATTCCTCTGCATTCCTTCGTATTCTTCTGTATTCCTTTGTATTCATGTATTTTCCTCTGTATTCCTTAGTATTCCTATGCATGCCTTTGTATTCCTCTCTAATCCTCTGTATTCCCAGCGTACACTTGCTCCTTGCTTATACCGAGGTGCTACCCCCCCCCCCCCCCCCTCACCCTGCTCGATATTTTTTAAGGCGGAAGAGTGGAAAATGCTGAGGTTCCGGTGAAGTACACTCGCTCCCAAGCAACCATTCCCATGTTAATACGGGGGCTAGGGAGAACAGGGAGACAGAAGGGAGATGATATAAACAAGGGAGTTAGGGAGAAGAAGAAAGATGGGGGAGATAATATAGGGAAAAAAATAGAAAACAAAATCTCGGGGAAAAATATGGTGCGATCGTAGACGGTGGAGATTTTCCTAACCATATTCTTAGACATGCAAAGTACCACGGGGAAGGTGAATGTTATCCCCTTCCTAATAGATTATACTATTATAATATTAGGAATCCCATGCTCTTAAGGGGAGATTTCCACTTGAGGGATTGTTTTAATTACCCCTTTCTCCCTCACGTTTAGCCTCATTGCTTTTGAGATTTTAAGACGTTCGCCCCATTAGTTAGGCGATTTTAAGAACTTTTGCCCCATTTATGTCACTTTTAAGACCTTTCGTGCCATTTAGGTGTCGATTTTTTCCTGGCGAGCAATAGCGAGCCTGTAATATAAGAGGAACCGGCCTCCGGCCGGGACATTTTTCTACCGAAAAATTTACAAACTTATCTTGAAAGGGGGTCAAGGGGGTGCAATTTCAAGCTTGATGGAAGTCTAGGAAACACACTAAAAACCTCCCCTTAAGCCTTACCACAGAAAAGCTATTTCTATTTATAAACGAAGTAAATAATAACACAGATATTGGCTTAATACGGTAGCCTATGGGAGAGGCAACTTCCTTCCCACATTATTAAGAATACGACTTTCAACACTTTTCAAACTGACACCCGATCGTAAACAGACACTAAACACATTTGACACATATTAGTATTTATTTATTTATAGATTTATTTATTTATGTGTTTATTTATTTATGTATTCATTTATTTACTTATTTATTAATTTACAAACTTATTTATTATATATTTTACACAGTGGCAATTCAGTCCCTTTATCCCGCTGTCAACTCAACTCAAGGCATAATTCACATTTGTTTTCACCAACCTATCAATTAATAT